>PVIA01003802.1:0-156727 GCA_004024845.1 Tonatia bakeri
GGAGAGGGGGATTAAGACTCCACCTCTCAAGCCGCCATCCTGTTATCTTCTTTAAAGCAGATATTTTATCAAAACAGCTGAGTCTTGATTTTAAAAAAAATTACCAGAATTGCTGAAAAGTCTGAGTACATACTTGAGCTTTAGGCTATCTATATTTTTAATTTTAATAAATTGGTATTTTTAGAGTGTTTTGGCCAAAGATACACAACCATAGTGCTAGTCATCTCCCCTGCTAACAGCAGTGTTAAGTAATGTTCATTCAATTTTCACATATTTGTGGTGCCCCTACCTTGTGCCTTTGTGACACTTTCTGAAGACACAAAGACATTTGGCACAGCAGCTTGAACACTGCAGGCCGATGTGATAAATGTATTCCCATAGTGTCCATTAGGGTTGTCCAGGGCACTGACCGATTCTGAGCCCTTTTGCAAAGGCCTCTGCAGTTGAATCCTTACCATTTCTACAACCCAGTGCTCTCAAACCCCCTGCAGGAGACTGGCAGCCCCAGTGCCACGTGGGGAAGATTTCAGAAAATGAAGATTTCTGGGTCCCAATTCAGAGGATTCTGACTCAGTAGGCATGAAGTAATAAAATAAGTGGAAATCTGTTTCTTAAAAAATTCCTCATTGATTTTGAGGCATAACCATGTTTTAGAAGCACCTGTCTGTACATCCATTCTGCTGGGGATGGAAAATAAGGCATCTATTAATGGGTGAACATTAGGACTTTTAGAAGCCAATAAATTTCCAAAATATTTCTGTCTCCAGGCTTATCAGGGTGTCTGAAAACTCTTCCTCTACACTAGTTTTTTTAACTTAGACATTTTCTCTCTCTATAAAGTTCTGATAGCAGTGCACAAATTGGGTTACTCCCTGCCTAACACCTGTCAGTGACTATTCATCAAACATTAGAATAAAAAGAAACCTCCTTTCTGTGGCGTACCTGGCCCTCCATGATCTGGTCACTGCCTACCTGCCCATCCCATGTTTCTCACAAGCCTTCCCCCACCCTCTTCTCCCTGGCCGTTGGGCCAACCATCCAAAACTTCCCACTGCTCTCAACGCTCCACCCAGAGACGGTCCCAGGCTTGGGTATATCCTTTTCGTATTGCTCAGTGGCTGGCCTTGTCCACCCACCCCTATATACCTGGTAAATAATCTTAGAAAAAATTCCCTTCTGCACTGTTCTTTTTCCTTGTAACAATATTTTATATGCTTTTCTGCAGAAGCCCCTCCAAATATATTGGGCTTACTTGATTTAATTACCCATCCTTTGATATGAGATACATATAAATATCTTAAAATGGAAAAAATAAAATATAGAACAATATTTACAATTGGCAAATATAGGTAAAAGATTTCAGGGGCTTTGAAATTTTCAAAATGCAGTTACCAAAAACTGGCCCAACTTCATATCAGCCCCTTAGGAGTAGAGGAACGTGCCACATGCATCTCTGTGTGGCCCGTACCAAATCAGCACCTGCTTTCACGACCTACTGAAGGGATCAGTGACTGGGAAGAATGGCACATTAGTATCTGGATACCTTCGGGTATATGAGTTAACGTTTAGCTAGTGGGGAACAGGCTGAATTCCAGCTGAGGCTGGAAGGTGGGGGTTGGCATCACAGTGAAGGGTAAGGACTGGAGTAGTCTGGACTCTATAACCTGCTGAGACTCTGTGTTTCTAAAGGTATAAGGTGCTAGAAACAGTGAGTGTGGGTGAAGGGAATCCAAGGCAAATGTTGATTATAAAGTATATTCCCTCTGTCAGCACCCACGCTTCATGAACTGTTTTTTTTTTTAAATAGGGGGTTCATTTACAATAGTCAAGTGTTGGAAGCAACTTAGGTGCCCATCAGTAAATGAATGGATCAAAAAACCACGGTAGATTTACACAATGGAATTCTATGCAGCAGAAAGAAAGAAGGAGCTCCTACCCTTTGCGACAGCAGGGATGGAACTGGAAAGCATTATGCTAAGCAAAATAAGCCAAGTGGTGAAAGACAAATACCATATGATCTCACCTTAGGTTAATAGGAACCTAATCAACAAAACAAAGAAACAAGCAAAATATAACCAAAGATGCTGAAATAGAGATCAGGCTGACAGTGACCAGAGGGGAGAGGGAAGGGAATTTCAGGGGAATTTCAGGGGAAAAGGGGAAGAGTTTACAGGAACAAGTATAAAGGACACATGGACAAAAACTAGGGGCGGGTGGAAATGGGAGGGATGTCGGGAGGGCTGGGCGGGTGGGCCAGGATGGGAGTAAAAGATAGAAAGTTGTACATGAACAATAATTAAAATAAAATAAAAAATAAAAATAAATAAATGGGGGGTTCAGTTGGCTAACACATGCCTAAAAATGTATCAGTCTATTCATTTCAAATTGCAGTTCTTTTTACACAGCAGAAATACTTGTAATTTGTAATTATCAATCTTTCAATGTTATCCAGATATTTTTAAATAATTACAACAATTAAGTGCCTACCAGTGGCCTATTAGTCCAGCTCTCCCCACATCTTAACTTCTTGAGTTGTTTCTAAGTAACAGTTGACCTCTGCAAAAATCAAAACAAAACACAAACAAAAACCCTTTAGCCCTATCTTTTGAGAGTGTTAGCTGTGTAAAGGAGCCACATCATTCCACTGTAAACTAGAGCAACCCATCTTACAAATGAGTTTTCACTTCCTACTTATGTCTTGATTTAGAAGAAAGAAAGTTTCTGAGCAAAGTGAGTGGTAATTTCCCTTTTTACCCCTGAAGAGTTGAATACCCTGGGTTCCCCGCCCCCCCTTCTTCTCTAACCCTTTTCTAAACCTTCAGTCCCTGTCACTTGCTTCAGGGTATAACAAAGCCTTCCCTTCACCAGGGTGCCATCTTTAAATCTGAAGAAAGTGGCAGGTGGTTTACACAAAATATCACAGAAAAAATTAGACACTTGTCTGAGGTGCAAAAAAAAAAAATAGTTCAATATATTTTCAAAGTCTAAAAGAAAAAAATCTATTTCTTGTCCTTTGGGAGGAAAAAGACATGTTCAAATTAAAAAATCCATTATCAGGTTGAACAAGCCTCAGGCCAGTGACTAAATAAAACACTTAGATTAATCTACAGTAGCAGTCACAATGCATTTTTTTTAAGCTAGTTGTTAAACAGAACAAAACAGAATGCTCAGTTTACAGTATAGGCAGACTTTATGTTGACAAGGAGATATGGAGCTTCTAAAATGAGCAATCTATAAAAAATAGCTTGCCTCAGGGCTCGACCAAGGTCAGATTAATTTAAGTTTTCCTCTTCCACTTGGTTAGTCATTAAACTCAGGAAAGTATTCTGGAATTGGATCTGAGAAAAAGAAACTGGCAAACATCATAAAGTTGGTTATTTAAAGAGATGCTACGAGGCACTACTTTCCCTTTGGGTTCCAAAAGAACAGGAAACCAAGGATATTCTGTGATACTTGAAAAACGCACTCTGTCTTTTTAAGTGTAGTTTTGAAATAGCTGGTTTTAAGTACAAGCATATTTTATGGATATTGCACCGCCACCTCAACTGCCATGCAGAGCACAAAAAGGATTATGGATTTTCTCTTCAGTGGAGCATTAAATGGTCCCCTGAATAGCAATATTCTAAAAGAGCAAATATATGTGGTATATCCTGCATATGTTTCTCCGGCATGGCGGAGTCCATCTGTAACTCAGACTGGGAAATGCAGGTAGAGTCTCCAGTTCATAGAAATCATTTTAGTGTTACCACCAAACTGAGACAATTTAGGACACCTGAAAGCAAGAAATGAAAATTTTGGAAACTTTTGAGAATAGTTAAGTTCTATTATTTTTGTTAGTCTCTTCCATATAACATCACAATTTTATTTTGGTTTTTGATGCTCGTTTTGGCTAGAATACTTTACGCTTTCTTTTCTGCCTATCCAAAACTTGTTAGCCTTCAAGTACAATTCCAGAGCCGCCTCCTCCATGATACCCTCTGTTCACCCCCATCAAAAAGCAGTTCTTCCTTCCTCTGGATGCCTTCCCCACCTTTCTAATTTGAATGTACATTTCACTACACAATTGTGAATGAGCAAGTTTGAAAGTAGGTGGATTATAAGCTAGGTGAGAGTTAGAACTCTTATCTACTTTTGTATTTCCTTCTGGACAGTATGATATTTATTTTTTAGTTGATTTGAGATGAAGTTACTGAAAATGGTAAATAGAAAAGAAAGTAAAATCAGGGCTTTAAAACTCATATTTGGAAAAGATGCATTATTAAATTTTTTCTGGACTGTAATCCCTTAAGAGCAAATTTTTAAAAACAAATATCCAGTTTTCAGGAGATTATTAGTTCCCAAAAGCCAGATGATGGTCCTCTTCCTTTGGCCTCCCACAGCTCCAAGTTCAGATCATTGTGCTTGGTCAATGTTAACTATTACTTGGTAATTCAAAAATATAACTGTGTCCACTGAGCCATATATTACAAGTTTATATGTCATTAGGAGACAAAAGTCTCTTTGGATCCTAATACTTAATACCTCCCAAATATTTCTGTCATCTTGATAGGTCTCCCTAGAGACTCCAGGAATCATTAAAACACATTCACAGTCTACATCATTAATAAGCAAAGTACTTTATACTTTTTAAAAAAATCACTACCACAACTTTTACTTCACATATGCAGAATATTAATGATGAAAGAGAATCATTCATCCTAGAGACCTATTAATACCAGAGCCTCAAAACCATACACTTAGATTGCTCAATACCACACATATTTTTTCCTTGTGTCAGTAATTCCAGTTTAACTACATAAAATTTATTTCTTATAGAAAAGCTTTTAGCAGTGTTTATAAACTCTTACATACTCATAAATTGTTATAAGTTTTCTTTTTCTTTCTATTATTTTTAGTTCATATCAAAAGCAAAATGATTATCCTCTAGTAGGAGGTTACACTAATAGCATTGCAGCACACACCCAATAGAAGAGCTGAAAAAAACTAATGACACCACCAAATGCTGGTAAGGAAGCAGAAAACTGAATCTTCCAACATTGCCGGCAAGAATGTAAAATGGTACAGCCACTTTGGAAAACAGTCCAGCACTTCTTATAAAATAAACAGTCAACTACCATAAGACCCAGAAATTGTACTTATCTCAGAGAACTAAAAACTTACTTCCACAAAAAGTCTATATGTTAATGTTCATAGAAGCTTTATTTATAATAGCCAAAATGTGGAAACGAGAAGGTGCCTCAGTGGGTGAATGGTTAAATAAACTGATACATTCATACTATTGAAGTCCACTCAGCAACAAAAGAGGGAAGAATTATTGCTACAACAACTTGGATCGATCTCAAAAGCATTCTGTTGAGTGAAAAAAAAAGTCAATTTCAAAAAGTCAAAACTGTATGCTTCCATTTATATCACATTCTTGGATGGTGAAGTTACAGTGATGGAAAATAGATTTGTGGTTGCCAGGGTTTAGGGGTTGTGTGGGGAGGGGGATACTTAACATGAAGTGGTGGCAGAGGAAAATCTTTTTGGTGAAAGAATCCTGTGTATGTTGACTGCAGAGGTAGTTACATTAACCTTTGCATGTTATAAAAAGACATAGAACTATGCATATACATTGTACCAATGTCAAATTCCTGGTTTTTATATTATGCCATAATGGTCAATGTTATAACCATTGGAAGAAACTGAGCGAAGGGCATACAGGTCCTTTGTGAACAAATTTTGTAATCTCCTGTGAATCTAAATTATTTCTAAAAATATTACTAAAAAATTAAAAACATATAAAAATAAAATAAAACCTTATAACATGTTAAATTGGATGGAACACAATGATAATAAGCATATACTGTGACTCTCCAGGGCCTCTGGGCCTATATTGTCACCCCATGCTTACCTTTTATGTTACTTGTGTGTTATCTGTCTTCCTCTACTATATTGTCAGTTTCAAAAGGCAATAACTTTGGTCTGTTTTGGTCTGTTTTGCACAAGAGCTTAGATCGATGCTTGCATACATAATAAAGTTAGTAAACATCTGGTGAATGAGACAAGTAAGGCAGTATATCCACTGCTTTACCATATATAGGCAATAGTTTAGGGTAATATATGAAATTATACTCATAGTCTAGGATTCAGATCATCAGAATTATATGAATCATACCAAAATACTTTTTTATCTCCTACCTTTCCATTTGATCTTGGGTTTCTATTTACCCAAGTAATTACAGGCACATGGTTACTCTAAACACTGCTTTTGTAAGTTCTAAGTAAAAAAATAAATGCCTTGTTAGCCTTGAGGTATACAACTTGACACTGTAAAACACAAAAATAATTTTTAAAATATAAAGTTCTATTGTGTTTTTAAACTAATAATGTTGACTTTAAAAAGTTGAAACATCTGGTCAAGATGGAGGCATAGGCAGACATACTGCACCTACTACTCAACCATGGAGAGAAGTACAACTAGATTTCAAAACAATACCCAGAACTATCAGAAAATTGAGCTGTATGGAAGTCCAACGACCAAGAATTTAAAGAAGCCACATTCATCTAGATGAGTGTGGCTTCTCATCTAGAAGTCATCGAGAAGGGCAGAGAGGCGTGGAGACACAGTGTGGCATGAAGAGGTGGTGGCAGTGGTAGAGTACATGGTCCCCAATTCACATATGGTGGGTAAAAAGTGGGAGGGATACTTCGGGAGTGAGTGATCCCATCTCCAGGCCAGACCACACAGCCCAGGGTTCCAGTGCCAAGAAGATAAATCCCCATAACTTCTGGCTGTAAAAAACAGTGGGGACTGGGGCAGTGGAAGAAACTGACAATTTTCAGGATACTCAGCTTAAAGGGCCCACACAGACTTGGAATGTACACAAACCCGCTCTGCGATTCACCACCAGGGCAGCAGCTGGAAGGGTGCCAGTAGCATAAGGGAAGTGGGTAAAGAGACTGAAAACAGGGCGAGTACTGGGTACTCCGGAAGCCAGGCAGTGGCATTGCCTCCTGCCTGAATTCTCTGCCGACACAGAGCCACAAACTGGTGAAGGGGGTCACCCTGCCCTGGGGATTACCTAAGGCTCCACCTCATGCAATTTACAAGTGCCTTTTCTACAACAGGCCATGCTACCAAGACAGGGAGTTAAAGCAGCTCTACCTAATACACAGAAACAAACACAAGGAGGCTGCTAAATTGAGGAGACAAAGAAATACATCTTAATGAAAGAACAGACAAAATTCCAGGAAAAGAACTAAATGAAATGGAGATAAGTAACCTATCAGATGCAGAGTTCAAAACACTGGTGATCAGAATGCTCAAAGAACTCAGTGAGTACAGCAACAGTATAAAGGAAGAAATGAAAGCTACACTAAGTAAAATAAAGAAAAATCTACAGGGAAACTTCCGTGGAGGGGAGGAAGCCAGGATTCAAATAAACAATTTGGAACATTAAGAAAAAATAATCATTTATCCAGGAGAGCAAGAAGAAAAAAGAATTAAAAAAATATGAGGATAGTATAAGGACTCTGAGACATCTCCATTTTTACCAACATATGAATCATAGGGAGGCCAGAAGGAGAGGGGGAAGGGCAAGAAACTGAAAACTGATTTGAAAAAAATAATGAAGAAAAATTCCCTAATTTGGTGAAGGAAATAGATATACAAGTCCAAGAAGCACAGAGTCCCAAACAAGTTGGACCCAAAGAGGGCCACACCAAGACACATTATAATTAGAATGCAAAGGTTAAAGATAAAGATAGAATCTTAAAAGCAGCAAGAGGAAAGCAGAGAGTTATGTACAAAGGAGTTCCCATAAGACTGTCAGCTGATTTCTCAAAAGAAGCTTTGCAGGCAAAAAGGGACTGGCAAGAAGTACTCAAAATGATGAAAAGGAAGGACCTACAACCTGGATTACTCTACCCAGCAAAGATTATCATTTAGAATTGAAGGGCAGATAAAGCACTTCCCAGACAAGGTAAAGCTAAAGGAGTTCATCATCACTGAGACATTTTACATGACATTTAAAGGGACTTACCTAAGAACAACATACAAACAATGAACATTAAAAAGGCAACAAATTCACAACTATTGACAACTGAATCTAAACAAACAAACAAACTAAGCAAACAACCAGAAAAGGAACAGAATCATACATATGGAGATCATTTGCAGGATTATCAGCGGGGAGGGGGAAGGGAGAGAATGGGGGCAAATGTGCAGGGATTTAGAGGCATAAGAGGTGGGTACAAAACAGACGGGGAGGTTAAGACTAGTATAGGAAATGAAGAAGCCAAAGGACTTATATATATGACCTGTGGACATGAACTAAGGGGGAAGGGGATTACTGGAGGGAAGGGGATAATAGGTGGAGGGGGACAATGGGGGGAAATTGGGGCAACTGTTAATAGCATAATCAATAAAATATTTTTTTAAAGTTGAAACAATATAGCTCAAATACATTAGTATAGCTCTTAGTTTATTTCATAGTAATGGAAAGATCATTTTAAAAGATAAGACAAATGATAATAATTTTGTGTTCATTAGTAATAAAGGCTTCCTTATTATCACTATCACTTAGAATCCAGAGTTCCATTGAAAGTATTTGTTTGTTTCAATACATGGGTGTATTTTGTTCTCTTACTCAACCACATAAGGAACTTCCGAGCTAAAATCTAAAAGTATAATTTTACATGATTTTGTCCTTAGCACTGTATGTGAGTTATGTGGCATCCCCCAGCAGGTGCCACAGTACTCCCATGGGTCACTGTACACTGCCATCAGCGGAGGACCTAAGGATCTTCACACCAGAATCCTCCATGCTGGCACAGGACTAGATTGAGGTGCGACGTCCCCATTGGGGCCCAAAGCATCCCATTGCTGGCTGTGCTGTGATAGCACTTTTTGTGTAATCAGGTGTATACTTCTGGATAGGATGAGGTCTGAGTGGTCAGCTTATTCCAGGAGGCCACAGGATGAAGCATAGTGGAATGATCATGATAAACTAAATTTTACTCAGCTCAGCCACTTAGCAGCTCTGAGCAAGCCATTAAACCTTTCTCAGGACCAATTAGTGTTTTCCAGACACGGGGGTAGGGGTGGGGGGGATGGGTCAAAAGGTACAAATGTCCAGTTACAAAATAGTTAAGTCATGGGAATGTAAAAACAGAAAACAAACCAACCAAACCTCACTAAGACTCAGGTTAGGAAAGAGGAGTCCAGACCACACTGGTCCTTACGTGAGCAACAAATGAGACAGTAGCTGTGACAGCAGTCTATGAAGTAAAGACATCTGCTACATAATCATTTAACCTTGTTGTTGCATTGGTATTTTATGGAAATACTTCAGCTGTACAGCCCAGTTAGATGCAATGCTTGTTACATTCCCACAGGTTATATATAACGTTTCCTGACGGCAACTGGAATCAGCCATAAATGTGGATGGAACGAATGAGCTAACATGCGGTGTGATTTCAGGAATGTGCGGAAAACCCTGATACGCACGACACATCCTGTTCCACGTGTTGGCTGGTACCAACTCTTTCAGCGAAGAATATTTATTTTAACTTAAGGCTTTATTTTTATAAAAACTCATATTATTACCCCTCTATTCTACAATTTTAATTTTTTATTTATTGATTTTTGTAGAGAAAGGGAGGAAGGGAGAGAGAAAGAAACATCAGTTTGTTGTTCCACTTATTTAGGCACTTATTGGTTGATTCTTGTACGTGCCCTGACCAGGGACTGAACCTGCAACCTTGGTGTATTGGGACAACACTCTAACCAACTGAGCTACCTGACCAGGGCCACTATTCTACACTTTTGAAAAGCATCTAACTTAGGTGTCAACCAAGGACAAGAAAGCTTTTAGGGCTTAAGGAATCCGAAGCAGGTCCCACAAGTAAAATATAGCAGGATGGAAAGATGCTTGCTCCACTGCCTGTATTTGAATAAAGAACAATTTATTGATAATATCAAAGACTGATTCCCTAATGGTGGACTTTTGGGCATAGAAACTGCCCTGGGTGGGAAGGTCATGGACATGTGAGGGCAAGAGTATCCTCCAAGTGTCACCGAAGTCACATCGGCAGCAGGCCCTGCTGCTTTACTAACTGTGCGAACTTATGCAGCTATTCTGAGTCTCACTTTCCTGTGTAGGAAATGGGCATATGGAGAGTGCTTTCCTCATAGTGTTTTATGTTTTTCTAAGGTCAGAGTGTGATGATGCATGTAAAGTGCGGAGCACACGGCCTGGCCACTATTCAGTCTCCTACAAAAGTGAGTATCTACCAGCACCATAATAATAACCAAACTGAAAGATAATGAATACTTAGGAAATCACACATTTCATTTGTTCAGGCAGTTCATGCTTTTATTTCACTATCAACATTGGTTATGGTCTCTTGTGTAAACCATACTTATTTAATTTCTAGTTTAGTTTAGACATGGAGTATGGAAGCAAAATGGTTTTATAGCTTAACAACTTCTTCTGATGCAAGAGAAACAAACACTCTACCACCTGATTCTGGCTGTGAAAACCTAACTGCACTGGCCTGTCCAATGGGGTTCTGACCCTGTCCCGTTTGTGGGCTTCCCCTCGTCCAAACTGGCACACAAGTAACAGAACTAGATTCTGGTCGGCTTCCAGTCTGGAATACAAGCGGCAACTAACGGGCTAAACCTGAGGGCCACAGCAGTCCTGAGTGGGAACAGTCTCTCACTGAGAGCTGGACCACAGCCCTCATCTAATTAAGAATTCCTGTGTCAGCTCTTGAACTTTCAAGGGTTCCTGTGCTAAAATCGAGTTAGGAGAACAGCAGATGGTTCTGTTGCTGCTAGCGGACGTCAGTAACATGAGCGGTAATCGAAAAAGACAAAATTAAGAAAACCAACTTGGAAAATTCTGACATTGTATCGAATTAGTCCATTTGGATTTTAAAAATAAGCATTTTCAGGGGGCATTTTTAAAACTGGAACCATTTACTAATGGACCATAAACTCCATTCACAGTGGAAATGCCAGAACAACCTTTACCTTTCAAAGGTACAACTTGGTCCCTTTATAACCAAATGTAAACAGAATCAGATATTTTCTTTTCCTCAATTTACTACAAAACCATAGTTGTTCAAAAAAGATTTCTTTTGTACAGGTGCAATAAATGATGGTATTTTAAAACAGATTCTAAATGCACCCAAACAGCGCTAAGACATTATTTTTTGCAAATGCATCTTCTTAATTTTTCCTTCTCAGGCATTTGCATAGAAATGACTCTCCCAAGTCTGCTCTGTGACGTGAAGTAGATAGTACAGCTAGAAATAACCTATGGGTACATGGAGTAGATTATTCATGGTGCTTTCTGTTGTTTGAGAGAGTTGTCTGTACCCTGGGATTTGTTTAGACGTCACTACCTTTCTCTCTCTGTTCTGTGGCCTTTCATGTGCCCGAAAAAACAAAGCCTGGAGGCTTATCAAGAATGCCATTGTGTTTTCCTGGAGAACTTGAACTCTACTATGCTTAGATAATAATAATAATATTTTTTTTAAAAAGCAACAACAAAGAAAATGACACATTCTCTAAGACTTGATGAAAGCAAGAACATCGGGAAGTTTTTGAACCAAACACAAGGATAAATAAACGGGAGTATTACACTAACATTTGTTCACAGGATGAAGCCAAAGCAGAGACAGCTACTTCTGACTTAAAGAGTCTGCACTCTTTCTTGCCTCAGAAGCTGCTCACACTGCTTAATTCCACAGCCCCATTATTTCAAGGTTGACCTTAGATTCCACCTTCTCCATGAAAACTCCAGTTAAATTAATTTATCTTCTCTCTTGAACTTGCTTAAAGTACTTTCACTATCAACGTTTTTCATCTGGGAACTTAATCATCTAGGGCAGGGGTGTCCAACCTGCGGCCTGTGGGCTGCATGAGGCCCAAGATGGCTATGAATGCAGCCCAATACAAAATCATAAATTTACTTAAAACATTATAAGATTGTTTTTGTGATTACATGTCACAATATATTTAGTGTGTGGCCCAAGACAACTCTTCTTCTTCCAGTGTGGCGCAGATGCCAAATAGTTGGACACCCCTGATCTAGGGCTTGATGTTGTGATTTCACTGTTATTTCATTGCTTCATGGGTCTACCAGGGTCAGTTCTCCCTGTGCTGTTGTACATTATAAATTTCTGGAGGCCAAGGATGTCTCACATTTCTGTGTGTGTCCCCACTCCCCAAGGCTGGGCACAGGGCCAGGCACACAGCAGACAGGGAGCTAGCCTAGCAGAGCAGAGAGATTCTGGTACTAATGCAACATGGATCCTGCAAATCCTGTAAGAGCCACGGCTGTGAGTTTATAAGACATTACGGAGTGGTCCTTTTCAGTCAGATAGAAAGAGACTTTTACCATTCTTGTAACTCTCCCCCCAAAACTGGGATTTTGCAGTGCAGCTAAAAGTGGAAGGGCATGTGGCGTGCAGAGTACAGGTGTGGCACAGACACACCTGCTGGAGCCAGGGCCCCAGCTCCACTGCTCCCCAGCTATGTGGCAAATGATTTCTGTGTGCGTTCGTTTCCTCCTTTGTAAAATGGGGATTAAAAATAATAGGGGCTAATAATCGTTCTACACTGTGTGAAGCCCCGTTTCTAAGTTCTTTAAGTATTTAACTCATTGACTCCTCACACTCACCTTAAGAGGTAGGCACTATTGCTACCCCATTTTACAAATGAAGAAACTGAGACAGAGGGAGGGGTACCTTTCCCAGAATTACACACGTAAGCAGCAACACTGCAATTCACATCCAGGCAGGCAGAACTTACCAGCTCAACTTCTAAGGTGTGTCACCTCTCATAAAATTTATCTGACATGTTTTTTTAAGGATTAAACTAATTGATACGTTTAAATCATTTCATATATTTAATATTTGACTTTAATATTAAAATTTAAAAAGTGGTTGATACGTAGCAATCACTCAATAAAAGCCCATTGTATCATGTTTATACGTATGTCATGGTTTAGGCTCCAAAACTCTTACAACTAATTTAGACAAAAATTATTCAGCGATCCCTGACTAGTGTGGCTCAGTGGGTTGGGTGATGTCTCACAAAGCGAAAGGTCGCTGGTTCAATTCCCAGTCAGGACACATGCCTGGGTTGTGGGCCAGATCCCCAGAAGAGGGCATGCAAGAGGCAACTGGTCAATGTTTTTCTCTCACATCGATGTTTCTTTCCCTCTCTTTCTCCTTCCCTTCCCCTCTCTTTAAAAATAAATAAATAAAATCTTTAAATACACTATTTTGAAAAATTTTTAAATTATTCAGATAATAACTTAAAATGTGCCAACACAATCTCTGCCCAGAGGGAAGCTTACACTCTTAGGAGAATGATATACAAATATAAAAATATTAAGCAAACCAATGCTAAAGCAACACTAACTGGTGAGTAAAAGCTCATTAAAGCTATAGGGGGCAAATGCAGATTGTCCTTGCCCCACCCACAGAGTCTTATCTCCTAGGGCTTTAGGTACCCGAGATGATTCTGGTATAAATACTTGCAAACCACACTCCAAACTCATTATACAGACTGCACCTGAGTAAGCGCCGTATCAGAGTGTGAGCGTGTACTTGTGACATAATGCGGTACGGGTTGAGAAGCCCAGTGGAAACGAATGGAGAGAGATGGAGCTGAAACCCAGGGAACGCTCCCCAGAGGAGGGGACCTAGCGTTCCAAAACAAGGATATCGGTAATGCACTCAGAAACTGCCCTCCGGCTCAGTTAAAAGACTAATAACACATATCAGAAAAACTAACAGTATGAATAATTTATCAATTCCATCATGTTCTCCTAGGAACCTAAATGTTCTGTACATTAATAATTGAGTCTTCTTAAAACAGAACTGTCATGAGCAAGAAGAGCATAGTATGTTAATACCATTAAATCATTGCTATTGCTATTTCATTGTTTTCCCCAACAGTCCTTTTTTTTTGCATGTTTCTTTTATTACTACACAGAGATAATGGATTCCTGCACTTATGTAATGGATATATGTATTAATTCATTAATTCATTCATTTATCCATTCATTCTACAAACATTTATTGAATGTATCATCAAAGCACAGTGTTAGGCCCTAGGGTTAGAAACATGATTCTTATGCCAGCCAGGATGAGAACTATATTCACCATCTAATGAAGATGACAAAAATGAAACACACACGAGTTTTCCATGAGACAGATACTATAGTAGATACAGATAGGCTACAGGTTACAGAGGGGACTCGGAGGAGGACTGGTCAAAAGCATACACAGAGAGCATTCTAGAAAGATTTCAGAGAGCAATAATAAATTTCTTACCATCAAATCTAAAGGCAGATTCCTCAAACATGCTGCTGCTTCTAACACCATTCAATATTCTGTCTTGAAATTTCCTTTTCTATAAACTTTTGTGATGAAACCCTTAATATTTTTGCCTCTAACTTTCCATGGTCTCTTTTCCAATTCCATGACAGCACTTCTGCTCAAGTCTATGAATGTGGTTCTTTAACCATAATTGTTACTTTTGGTTTGGGCCAGAGATTCTTACTCCTTATTGTGCTTCAAAATTACTGCAAAATCCTTTTAAAAATGTGCAGGTGCCCCAGCCTTCCCTTGACTCTTGGGGTTCAGGGCCAGGATACATGGGGCATGTGTTTTCTTTTTAAGCTCCCAGGTGATTCTTAACGCCCACCAGGAGGAGCACTACCTGCTTAGGCCTTCTTTCCTCTAAGTGTTGAAAGTGGGGTTTGTTCATTGTTACATTATTCCCACTCGTCGGTTTTCTGAACTGGCTACTGCTCTGGGCCTGGAAACAGCCATCTGCCCAAGAACAGAAGAGCAAGAAGTCAGCTTTCCAGACTTCTCTCCCCTTAATAACATGGGACCGAGTCTACTGTAGCCATCTGGGATCTCAAAGCTGCATCACACTCCTCTTGCCCTTGGTCACTTGTGCATGACCCTCTGGTCATCTACCCTTTTTAAAATCTTCTCTCTGCTCCTCTTCCCTCAAAACTTCACAACTGATTCTTACGGAATGGAAATGTAGATTCGTAGGAAACAATCTGTTTACTTATTCTCTCAGCCTCCACTATTTAAATGAGGGTTGCTCACTTTCCCTAACCCTGGTTTCTCTCATGCTAACAAAAGCATCACCCTGTTGTTTCAGTCAAATTTATTAGAGGAATGAATGAATGATGAACAACAAATTAATTATGTATAAAATTACTCATAAAATACTTCCAGAATTCACCTTCAGACAATTCACCATTTAATTACTGCCTTCTGTCAGCCTTTCAAATTATATTAATACAAAGTTTTCTTTTCATTATTTCAAAATGCTTATGTTAGTTCAGTTGTTTAAAAAATTTACTTTTTTAAGTAATATCAATTGCAATACTGCCAAACACAGACACAAATACATTTACACATATACAATTTTTTTACAAATATTAAATTAGAAAAAATATTTCTATTCTTTGACAGTGTCTAATGACATCACTTTATTAAGTTCCTTCAAACATGGCTATTAGAAATATTTTGGTCTAATTTCTTTCATTCCTTGTTCCTGAAAAAAATCTCTTCTCATAATTATCCTTTTGAGGTCCTACATACATTTTCTTGGTTATAGGCAGACTTCTCCTGAGCTTAAAAAAATAAACAAACTCTATTTTCATTCCCAGATGGTTTAGCCTTCTTTAGTCTTTAAATCTGCACTGTTCAGTATGGTGAACAGCCATTTAAAATGCGGCTTGTTCAAATTGTAATATGCTATGAAGTACATACTGAATTTTGAAGTTAATACAAAAAAATTTTAAATGTCAATAGCTTTAATAATGATTACATGTTAAATGATAATATTTTGGATATATTGGGATAAATTAAGCATTTTTAATTAATTTAATTTTTGTTTTTAAATTTTGCTAATGGGTGAGTTTTAGTAATCTGTGGCTTTCAAAGAATTGGCTCATTTCATTTAGTTGTTGAATTTCTGTGCAGAGCTGTTCCTAGTATCCCCATCTTATATTCCAATGGTGTTCACAGTGATGCCCCATCTTTCATGCCCAACACTGCCAATTTTTTGCTTCTCTTATTTGTCCTTTCTTTGTCTGGTTAGAGGCTTATCAATTTTATTGAGTTTTTTGTTTTTCTCTTGTTCTTTGTTTTCAATTTCATTGATTTCTACTCTCCTCTTCCTGTTTTCCTTCATTCTGCTTGCTTTGGTTTTAATTTGCTCTTATTTTCTGGTTTCTTAGGGTAAAAACTTAGATTGTTGACTTGAGACAGTTGTGTTTTTCTAATATAAGTATTTAATGCTCTAAAATTTATATGTAGCTATTAGAAAATTTAAAATTACATGTGACTTGCATTTCTGGTTTGCATTAGGTATTTCTATTTGTTGCTGCTCTGAGAAGTATAACACATTAGCAAAGGGTTTTCTTCCCAACACATTAATAAATGTTTCATAGGCAATGGGATCAATGAATCAAAGAATGCCAGGCTCCCAGAAAGCTGTGTGCAATAGCCTTGGGTGGACTGGGTTTCTCTAGTTCCAATTATGTAAAACTTGGGATAGGTTTTGAGCTGAAACTTTTTTTGACCTGGCAGGGCCACATGGGGCCAGTTTATTGCAGTTAACTGTATAGCACTCTCTATATTTTTGTCTATTATTTTTCAATAAAGAAAATTAAAACACACACAAACACAAAGGGGGGCATTGAGCTGAAATTTAAATTTAAAAAAATGTCCTATGACTAAATTTGAGAGCTTGTGGTTCTTGAATTCCCCGAATACTAACAGAGTAGTTAGGATTTAAGAAAATTAGATCACCATCTATATAATCTAAGGGAAGGAGCTGAAAGGTGAGACTGCTTTCTCATCACCTCCTCTTACCTTCTCATTTTACTGGCTTGACTCAATGCCTGAAATGTGTACCATGGGAGCCTCCTGAAAGGTCCTCCAACCTGAAACCTGGGGCTTTGGTTTCCTCACTCTGGCACGTCCCACCACGGTGTCTGTGTTAGCAAGCAGCTTGGAGATCAGAGGGAAGTAAACAGCAATGTGAACTTATCACAAGCTCTGAGACCAGCGTTCCTCCAGTCAGGGAGATGTTTCCCTTCTCTCAGGTTTAGGCACCTGCTTGCCTGCCTCCACCTTCATCATCACTGCTGCCTTCAGGGCAGCAGCCCCCAACCTTTTTGGCACCAGGGACAGGTTTCATGGAAGACAATTTTCCATGGCACCAGGGGTGGGGCATGGTTTCGGGATAATTGAAGTGCATTATATTCAAGCTCACCTCCTGCTGGTTCCTAACAGGCCTGGACTGGTACCAGTCCTCAGCTCAGAGGTTGGGGACCTCTGCTTTAGGGGATTGCCTAGGCTGGGGCAGAGAGATTAGAAAAACAAAAAGCAAAAACAAAGGCCGGGTATTTATTCCCTTTCTCACCCATGGAATTCCTTTCTACTGCTCAGACCTGAAAGAGGAGACTTTCATGGAGCTCGTGCTGTCCACATCTGGTATGTTCCTCACGGTGTCAACCTGCCACTGAATCCAAGCCGGGCAACATTGGAGAGAGAAAAAACAACACTGCTGGGTGGGGGGTATTTGGAATTCTAATGTCTTTCCCTAACCTACCTGCTAGACTCTACTTTTCAGCATCCTCAGCAAACACACATTCTGTCAGAGTTCATATTTGCATTTAACAGACGTAGGGTAGAGGATGTTTAACCCATCTTGCCTGGAACTGGAGGTGGTATTCAATTTTAAGACATTTTTTAAAATTATATTTTATTGATAAGTTGAATTAGGCTTCTGGCCAAGATGGAGGCATGGGTAGATATGCTTCACTTCCTCGCACAACCAAAAAAGAAGGATAACAACCAATTTAAAAACAAAAAACAACCAGAACTGCCAGAAAATCAAACTGTATGGAAATCCAACAACTGAGGAGTTAAAGAAACATTCATTCAGACTGGTAGGAGGGGCAGAGATGGGCAGCTGGGGCAGTGAGGATGCATAGCAAGGCAGTGGCTAATGGACTGGGGTGGGCGAGGTGGTGGCTGGCCAGTCTGGATAGTCCACATTCATGTGTGGATAAGCTGGGAGGAGCAAATGGGGAGTGAGACAGACTGAGCAACCCAGTGTTCCAGTATAGGGAAACGAAGCCTCAAAACCTCTGGCTGTAAAAAACCATGGGGGTTGTGGTTGTGGGCGAAACTCCCAGTCTTACAGGAGAGTTCACTGGAGGGGCCTACAGAATCCTAGAATGTACACAAACCCACCCACCTGGGAATCAGCACCTGAAAGGGCACAACCTGTTTGTGGGGAGTGAGGGAAGGGACTGAAAGCGGGGTGAGAGCCAAGCAAAGGCACTACTCCCTCTCTGACCCCTCCCCCACATATAGCACCACAACTTGGTGAAGTGGGCTGCCCCACCCTGGTGAATGCCTACAGCTCTGCCCCTTACAATGGAACAGGTGTGCCAAGACAAAGAAATATGGTCCAAATGAAGGAACAGATCAAAACTCCAGAAAAAGAACTAAGTGATGAGGAGATAGACAACCTAACATATGCAGAGTTCAAAACACTGGTAATAAGGATGCTCAAAGAAATGGTTGAGTATGGTCACAAAATAGAGGAAGAGTGCAGGCTATACAAAGTAAAATAAAGAAAAATATACAGGGAACCAACAGCGAAGGAAAGGAAACTGGGACTCAGACGAACGATTTGGAACAGAATGAAGAAATAAACATCGAAGTGGAACAGAATGAAGGAAAAAGAATTCAGAAAAATGAGGAGAGGCTTAGGAACCTCTGGACAACTTTAAATGCTCCAACATCCAGATCATAGGGGTGCCAGAAGGAGAAGAGGAAAAGCAATAAATTGAAAACTTATTTGAACAAATAATGAAGGAAAACTTCCTCAGTCTGGCAAATGAACTAGACATCCAAGTCCAGGACACTCAGAGAGTCCCAAAGAAGTTGTATCCAAAGAAAAACATACCAAGACATATCATCATTAAATTACCCAAGATTAAAGATAAAGAGAGACTCTTAAAAGCAGCAAGAGAAAAGGAAAGAATTACCTACAAAGGAGTTCCTATTAGACTATCAGCTGATTTCTCAAAAGAAACCTTACAGGCAAGAAGGGGCTGGAAAGAAGTATTCAAAGTCATGAAAAACAAGGACCTACATCAAAGATTACTCTATCCAGAAAGTCTATCACTTAGAACGGAAGGGAAGATAAAGTGCTTCCCAGAGAAGGTCAAGTTAAGGGAGTTCATCATCAGCAAACCCTTATTATATGAAATGTTGAAGGGACTTATCTGAGAAAAATAACATCAAAACAATAAACAGTAAAATGGCAACAAACTCACAACTATCAACAACTGAACCTAAAACAAAAATCAATAAAAATTGATTATGCTATCACAGTTGTTCCAATTTTTCCCCATTTGCCCCGCTCCACCCAGCACCCTCCCAGTCCCTCAGGCCATCTCCACACCATTGTTCATGTCCAACGGTCATGCGTATAAGTTTAGGAAGTACAAATAGGTAGTTATAGAATAGTCATGGGGATGTAAAGTACAATATAGGAAATGGAGTAGACAATTTTTTTAAAGAAAAAAAATCTACAGTAATCTGCCCTGGCTGGCATAGCTCAGTGGATTGAGCACAGGCTGCGAACCAAAGGGTCACTAGTTTGATTCCCAGTCAGGGCACATGCCTGGGTTGTGGGCCAGGTCCCTGGTGGAGGCCACATGAGAGGCAACTACACACTGAGGCAGTGAGGATGCATAGCAAGGCAGTGGCTAATGGATTCTCTCCCTCTCTTTCTCTCTCCCTTCCCCTCTTTAAAAATAAATAAATAAAATATTTAAAAAAAATCTATGGTACTCTCACTCAAGTCCCTGAACTTCAAGTATGTAGTAGGAGGGAGACAGAATATTCAGGAAATTTAGAGGGCAGAGCTAACCATAGAACCAGAAGAAGTTTGCCTTATTCTCCTGGGGACTAATAACTAGATGAGTCTGTTATGAGAATGATACAGCCATGTCACTTAAAAATCTCTACAGATTTTTGACACACTAATCCATTAAAATATATCTAAGACAAAGTCTATAGTTTAGGAAAGATGCATTCTGTTAAGGCAACTCAGGTAGAAGTCATAGTGGACTTCAAACAAATGAACAAAAAAAGAAAACAATCCCTTCATTCTCATTTAAGTACAATACACACATCTTTTCAGTAGTAGAAAGACCTATTGCCTTTTGAACAGAATGCAGAAAGCATATTTGCATCCTAGCGTTTTATCTAGCTCAGCAGTATTAAAGGCTGGGAGTGAAGGTGAGTGGGTCCCGTGTACTGTCTTATCTCAGCCACCCCTCATTTACATTTCCTGAACCGTCCGTCAAATCTCAACCAAGACTTTTGTCATAACAAATAAGATCTATGGGTTCTACCTTCCATAAGAAATATTCGTAGATGTATATTATAAAGAAGAACTACTTTCTGAATAAATAATGAATAGCTTGGAAACTACAGGCCTACGATCTCAAAAATGCTCATTGTGATCCTGGCGTTTGACCCAGGTGTCAGATAGGAATGTGTTTGGTGACAAATAACACAAAGCCCAACCAACCTGCTTAAACATGTAAGAATTTGTCTATGTCACAGCAAGAAGCCTGGGGCTCGGCATAACCTTCCACAGTATGAAAGAGGGATAAACAATCACTTTATAAATATAGTCCCCAATTGTTGGGTATTATTTTGTTTCCAGTTAGGTTATTCTATTAAAACACTTGTAAAAGATGCTCAATGTCATAGCTAAGTATCCTCATATCTATACCCTCACAGTGTTATTTCATACTTTGGAAGGCTATGCCAAACCCATGCCTCTTTTTGTGACACAGACAAACTCTTGGGTGTTGAAGCCTGTGTTGGTTGGGCTTTATGGTATTTGTCATGAAATAAACACCAGGTAAATAGCCACCATTGTTCTTGCCTTCTGTTCCCATTACCTATTGCTGTGTAACAAGCCCTTGCAAATTATAATGACCTAAAATCACAATTATTTATTTTCCTCATGATTCTCAGTGTGGACAGAGCTCAGTGGGGAAGATTTGTCTTTGCTCCACACAGGTCAGCTGGGAAGCCCCACCAGGCCTGAACAGTCTCCTTCCAACACGGGCTCAGAGGGCTCACTCACATGACTGACAGCAGGGATCTCAGCCAGAGCTGTTGCCGGGACCCTTGGTTCCTCTCCACACAGACCTCCTACACTGCTGCTTGACTTCCTCACAAGTTGGTTGGGTTCCAAGAGTGACTATTTGAAATCACAGGAATTAAAAGCAGCCAGACTTTTGAGACTGGGCCCAGAAACTGCCACAGCATCATCCGGGCTGTATTCTTTTGGTCAAAGCAGTCCCAGAATCTGTGCAATTTTAAGGAAAGGGTACATAGACTCCACTTCTCAATAGGAGGACTACCAAAAAACTGCATGGACGTTTTAATCTGCCATAATCTTCCATTGTACTGAGTCTTCCTAGACTTGTCAAAAAGTTGCATTTGCTACAACCAGGCCATGCTCTGTTCCCTGCAGAAATGTGGAAGCTGCCTCTGTCTCCCTGACTCTGTGTCACTTGGTGTCGTATCCCATAATATTGGAAGATGATGCTACTATTTAAAATTTCTTGGGGAGGGGTGGCTGGGTTGTTGGTAGGTGGGGTGGATGACAGTATGGGAGATGGACGTTAAGAGGTCAGTGGCTAAAGACCTATGTGAAGTCAAAAGTCCTTTTCACTGGAGATCTCATGTTCTTAGACCCTCATGCAAAGAGGAAGCATGGCCCATGATCCCATGACATACTATGGTAAGATATACAATAGATACGAAGCTTCCCTCATCTTACAGATAAAATGCCTGAGGTCCAGAAGGCTAGTCCATAGCCAGAAGACTGGTTTAAAAGGACAAAAGACTCTAGAATCCAGAACAACAAGCACCCTTTGAAGATGCATCCTGTTAAAGGAAAAACCCTTTTCCAACTGAGCTCCTGAGTAGATTCAAGTATACAAACTTCAGCAGAGTTGTTAGGAAGAGCTGAATTGCTCTATCAAGGAAAGCATTCTCCGTAGAGTTGTGAGCCTGGACAGAGGTAGTGATGGGGGAAGAAAGAGGTGGCCCGAGAGACCCAGATGGCTGTGACCTTCCACCACCCACAGCTCCTCAGTGAACCTGAAAATGATGGCTGGCCACCAACTGTTAATGAGACCTGGAAAAGAGATACAGTTTTAAGTCCACATTAACTCCAGGAACAGGTGTCTATGAAGGAGCTAGAGGCACTGGAGACCATGGGAGAGTAAACATCTATGGAAAGGCAAGAATTGCGAGGAAGCCGTTGGGTTTCTACAATTCATAGAAAACTTATAATCTTGAGTTGTTAGACAAATCACACAAGTAAGTGGCATAATTAGAGCTAAAGCACAGATCTTTTGATTCCTGTTTCAATGCTCTTTCCCACCATAATGTGGTTTCATAGATACAGAGGATTTCCTGGTGGCCAGGGACTGAAGGCAGCACAGAACCCAGAGCAAAGAGCTGTCTAAACAGGAAAATAAATTCTGGATTCAAAAGGACCCTGCTTCTGCGCTAATTCTTCCTTAAACTTCTCAGTCTGACTTACCCAATTACTTTTACTATTTCCCAATCAGAAAACCACTATTAGCATAAATCAAATGCAGATCAGATCTGCTTCTAAATCTAGGGAGTAAGTATAAATCCCGGCCATGATGTTCAAAGAAGCCATATTAAAGTACTAAAAACACAGCACGTCTAGTCCTTGCAGGCCTGTGAACCAAATCCCTTTGATCTTAGTGATGACACTCATTTGCCTGTAAGGATTATTACTCATAGGACTGGCTGCATCACGGGTCTCCGTCCTCAGAAGGGGAAACCACTTGGGTTTAATGCTTTACCTGTCACTGTCTTAAAGTTCTTAACAATTTTATCTTTGAACAAGTGTTTTATAAGTGAAGACTAATGGGACGACAGAGGAAGTGCTGGAGGACTGAAGCCTCATTGCACACGTCATCCTTCCCCCTGGGGATAGTCTCTTCGCTATCCTGTCTGCTTCCCGCCCCTGCTCGGTGACCTCTGTCATCTGCCCTGGCAGGGGTCAGAACACCACTCAGTGCAATGTGCACTGAGCCATGCCGAGGCCCAGTGCCTGAGGGTCTGTGCTCACTCCACACATACCCTCATGCCTCAAGGAGCTACACGTCAAATAGCAGGGTAAAAACAACAACAACAAAAATACCATGACTGGTCAAGAAAAAGCTTTATCCTACTTTTTGAACAGGGAGTCCAAATTTTCATTTTGCACTGGGCCCCACAAATGACATAGCTGGCTCTGATTAGATATGCTATCTGGTAATCACAAGCCAATATTATTTTTAGATTCTTAACTAAATAACCATAACACATACGGAATAACAACTCTGATTTATTAAGTGGGTTTTTTTTTTGCTTTGAAGAACTCTTAATATTAAACACAAAATCAGATATTTTCAATAGTTCAACAGAAGGGAAAAAACCCTCCGTATACCCTTGCCAGCGGGCATCATTAACAATAGAAAGTCCAGATCTGTTGCTGTGACTTGACAGTATGATGCATGAAATGGAAAAATGATGGAATATTTTTTCACTGAGACAGCCAGGAAAAAAAATCACTTCTTTCTCCACAGTAACAATAATTACTCCGTATTTTCTATCGCAGTATGGAAAGTTTTAAAAAAATCTTGTTACTTCTCTCCAATGTTGGTGTTTGCCTATGAATAACGACAGTGCTTTTCCATGATCTCTCTAGGACTGCAGTAAAAGAGCCATAGACCAGTGACATCAAAGGAGTTGAGAGGAAATGTAAGAAGTGATGTTTTATTTGTTTTTAGTGTTGTATCTGCATCATGACTTAATATCTTTCTTACCTTAAGCTTAGCCAAAAGTAGTTCGTGATCATGAAGAAGTTTTTGGGTTTCATCTTGATTGCTACCAATTTCTAAAATATTGGGCTGTGATTCAGCCAGCTGAAGTTGTACCCAGTTGCCACACTAAAAATAAAAACAAAATGAAAAGCACTTTTAGTTCCTCTTGCTCCTTCCCTTTCACCCTTCTCCTCTTTTTTTTCCTAGTTTCCAGTTTTCCTGTGAACACTTTATTCTTTACATAGAGATGCACCTTAATACACTGAAATATAACAGGTCTAATATAAATCCATGCCCTGCCTTTTCCTCTTTTTATCCTTAGGGTAAGCTCTTTTCTCTTGGCATGTTGGATTTAAATTTAAAATTCCCAAATGAGGAACACACACAATAGATTATATACTACTGAATATTACAAAATTACAAAATAATTCACATAACTGTACATTTTGTGAATGCCTTTTAGGGTGATCAGTGTCTTTCCACTGACCTTGGGAGTTAGTTTAACAAGAAAGAATAAATAACAGATGAAACAACGGATTTGCATCTTGTTTTGAAGCGAAAACATAACATTTTCTAACTTTTGCTCTTAAGTATCCAATAAAGTATGCAGGAAAATGTCAGTAAAATTAGACACATGTGACAACTGCCACTTGGAAGCAGCCACGTGTTTTCCATACTCAGGACTTTCATTGCTCAGACACAACTGATCACTGTGTTTCCTGAGGAACTGCTTTTCTAAGAAGCAACAACTGATTAAGCAAGAGGTACCAGTAACGGGCACATTCCGCATATGGGTGAATTGCTGAAATGAGAAAAACATATGTCTGCTCTAGATAATTAGTGTCCTGGGACGGTTTGGAAACAAGAGGCCCATATAAATTAGACACAGGTACTTCTATCCCTTTAAGACGGACTTCGCACTTTGAATGGCTTGGGGTTTATTTTACAAGGATGGCACCGAGTGAGGGAGCTGGGGAGGGGAGACAAATGCAAGGTTCTTAGAAACACAGTTCAGTTAAAATAGGAATTTACATGTCATTCTAGACATGGAAATCACTATCACTCTACCTCTGATTCTCCTATGATTTATTCCATATGCATAATTCCTTATCCTGCTCTAAAAAATATTCTGTATTTGAGGGAAAGTTAACTTTTTTTGAACAGTGAGTTGTCCTCTTTACCTTCAGTGCTGAAATTGCAGATACTTAAAGCATCATAAAATCACATGCAAATTATCAATTTTTGCTCCTTTTGCTTCGGGCTTTTTCCCCGTGTCCACTCACTGTCTTTGAAGAGAACGGAGGGGCACAGGACTCCACAGAGGTCCTGTTTCTGTGGGGCCAAGTCTTAGCAACACTGGGAAGCGGCTGGCTGGGAACACGCTGCACTCAGAGCCACAGAGGTAAATTGTTTTGCTCAATAATGCCAAGTGCTGCTTTCCTGCTATAATTTTCACATTAACATAAAAGTCACAGAATTAAGTGGTATTAAACAGACCTTTGTCATCCATGCTGTAATCAAAGGCCAGAAAAGTCCTTCAGTTAAGCCTGGTGGGGTCCTGAAAGTACCCAGCTGGTAAGCACCAGCCTGTCTGCTGAATTCCTTTCATTAAACACTGGATTCCTTGGGTGGTGAACTGCCTAAATCCGAGCATAATGCTTCATGGGGTTTTGCATGCGAAATAAAATCATGGCTGTCTTCTTCAACCAAAACCCATGTTATCATCTTTGCAAATGGGCAAATTGTTTGATATAAAATGTGTCATAAAACATAAGCCCCCAGTGGCTTCGACTTCCTGTGCTATGAGCAAATTTGACACATGCCCTTTGCACTTCCCCTGGTAAGGTCTTCAATCTACCAACAATGTGACAAGGACTCATTAGTGCTTTCACCAGGTCACAGCCAGAGCCTCTTACTAGGTGTCCTCTGTTCTCCATCATGCTCGAAACAATGCCACCCCCTATCTGCTGGGACTTTCCTCTTCCCTCCTCCTCACACCCACTCTCAAAAGTCACAAATATTTCACAGGTCCACTTGACTCTTCAGCCTGGCAGTCATGAATTTGTAATCATGAATGCCTTGTCTTTAAAAACCAAATTGAAAATATACAGTTTAGTCCTTTTTGTTTTGTTTTGTTTTTAAACCAAGCTGTTGTAAATGTTTTCTCACTAACTGAAAGAGAAACTGTAGTAACTGGTTGAAACTTTAAACAGAGGTTTCTTTTAGCTGCCGCTTTAAGAAAATGCTAAGAGGTACTTGCTCTACAATCTTCTATATGCTGTGTACTGCTGATTGTGTGGAATGTTCTTTAGGTTTATCAACACACATCAAGACGCCCACAGCCACACACAAAAAAGAAAGTTGTTAGCTTACCTTTGCGACAGCTATAACGATTTTGGAGTCCCCCGCCTGCACAGCTACTGAACTGACTGTTGTCGTAGAAAACTCCACGCCAGGACTGCCTTGGCTGGACATGGTACTTCAGAACCAGACTTTATACTTTGGGCAGCCTTTGTACAGATGTGCGTCTGCTGGTCATTTCAGAAGGCAACCACGGGGGTTACTTGGATTCATTCAGGGGAAGAGCTCAGCTCGCACTGATTACTCTGCCAGAAGGAAAGAACAGGAGGTTAAAAATAGACAACCCCATTGAGTTTATCATGAGGGAGAGAGAGAGGAGAGCCGGAGAGCATCGCCACACCCCTAGTATGGTAACGCTAAGTGCCTGTTATTTTTGCCATTATCTTAAATGTAGAGGGCAGTTTCTAGCTCTCTTCCTATCAGCTGACGTTTGATAGCAAAGGGAAAAAAATTACATTCTGACAACCCAAATAAATTTTGCCATTGAATCTATACAGTTACAGTGGACTTTGAAACCAGCCAGTCATTGACCTGGATATCAACTTCTCAGGACTTCTGAAGTCTCTTCTGTGCAAAGGAAAGCTCCCAAAGTACACTTTAAAAATAAGTTCTGGTATTTGGTTTTGGGATTAGGAAAGCTACAAAATTGCTTGAAATATATTTTTAGATTAATCTACTTTTCTAAAACTTACTGCCTTTTGTTAGAGTTTTTATATAATAATCACATTTTCTCAGAGCCTCAGATTTCTTAGGGACATTTAAAAAATATTTCAACAAGCATTTACCATCAGAAACCCACCATTTCAGAATTTCTTCCTGACTACTGTACTCCACTGAATAGCATTTTTAAACTCAGTTATCACAAATACAAAGTGACACACTTTGCTGTTACCTTTTAATGGCAGCAAGAATAACTTTTTAATTAAAGTTTAACACTATGCATATTTTTCTATAATACAATAAAAGATAACATGGTACTTCAGATTTGTGTTTTATTCTCCCATTGCCTGTGCAGGAAAATTATAGACAGCTTTGAATGAGAGCCCAAGACTGGCATATTAATTCTGTTGCTAGAAACTCAGTGTGTCCCAAGTTGTCTGTGGTATTAAACAGCAGCTGTTGGATCCCTGTCAAGAACAGCTGAAAATAACACTGATGTGTGGGTTAGAGGTCAGATGCAAACACATCAGAGATACTGACTCTGATGCTGCTGGAGCCATCAGAAGTCTCTGGGACAAAGCCAGAATGGAGGAGATAGCTAGAAACAGTTAAATGAGTCCACTCACTGTTAAACCCTTAGCTCAATTTAAAAGCACGTTCAGGTTCAGGGCCAATGTTCAGAAGACTGAGTCGGCACCACTGCTTTGTTTTGCTAAGGTTCATGATAACATTCTTGAGTCAAGGTGGGGAGAAGTGCGTTTACATATATTTTAGTATTCAGTGATTATTTTTGTTTCCCAGAGCATGTCATGGCAGCTCCACAGTTATGTAGCCCTATCCGAGGGTCTGCTCTCAGCATCTGCCTGCTGCTCCAACAACAGGAAACCAGTCCTGGACTCTATATAAACTTTACCTGATGCCATGAAGGGAGCATTGGGAGCAAGCTCTGGAGACCAGATGCACAGACACCATGACCTGGAAAATACTGTAAATGGTATCATTTTATGGGAGGGATGGAGAACTTGCAGAGAACTAACCAAACCTGAGCTCTTTGTTGAGACTGCCTCAATGTTGCTGGCAGGCTCCTTTTGCTTGAGCAAATCGTTGGTTCAAATAAACCAAAACAAACTGAATGAAACTAGTTTTCAGCTAATTGCCCTCAAGCAATACCAAGAGTTGACAACTGTGTCACACCCAAAACTAAAATGCTCAAAGGAATATTGCTTAAGTCATTGTGTACATTGCCAATCAGAAAAGCAAACAGCACCCCACACCCAAAACACACAGTGCACTTTCACCCAAAGTTAATTCTATTGTTAAAAGCTCAGTGTGTATCACAAATTGCATTAAGGCTCTCAGGAAGCAAAGGGACTTTTGGCAGCAAGATGCAAAGACTATGGCTAGGAAAAGAGTGGCTGTGTCCACAAAGCCCCACTTAAGATGGATGATTGTGTGAAGGGTGTGGAGGGCAGCGTGGAATGTGTGGAATTGCAGGTCCGCACCAAGGAAAAAGGAGAAAAGAAATGAAGAGGAGAGAGATCATGGCTGAAAGTCTGATTAGTCCAAGTTACTGGTGGAGAGGGGGAAGGTTAGTGGGAGGAGGGACTAAGCAAAAAGGAAAAGGACTCACGTACATGGACAACAGTGTGGCGGTTGCTGGGGGATGGGGTATAAGGGGACTAAATGGTAATGGAGAAAATATAATAAAGGTTTAAAAAATTTAAAAAATTAAATAAAGAGCAATAAGAATTAAACATATTTAAGACTTTGTTAAAAATGAATCCAGTTATTCACTAAGAAAGATAGTGTGTTTATGTTGATGACCTACCGTTCTGTTAACTAGATGAAGCATAAATTTAAGTGGTGACCAATTTTTTTTTAATTCAAGTTCTAGGCTTTAAAATCTCCAAAACACTTGAGTCACTTCCCCCGTACCTTCCCTTGCTTTCTATTTTTTTTCCTCTTCAACTTTTTAGTCCTTGCCCCACAGTGGCCCTGCTGTTCAGGCCTCTCCATCCACATCTAACACATTTAGAGCCTTGGCCTGTGATCTTCGTCTGGCAGAATATTTCATTATAAACTGCATAACTGACTCTGGCAAGCAGTTTAGAGAATAGCATAAAATCTGTTATACTAAAGAAATCAGTACACTGTAATTAAATGGCTTTTTTAAAAAGCTTTTTAAGTTACAGTTTGTTTATACTCTGCCTCCCCCATCATCGACCAAAAAAAAAAAAAAAAGCCCCAGAAAACAAAACAGAATACCTTATAGGCGTTCTCATATCCTTTGAAGTTTATAGAGAATCTTGCAGAGGATATTAGGCCTTCTATGTTTATACCTCTGGGAAATGCCTGTTTTTATACCAGCTGAATTTTAGTGAAATGTCTTCCATGGGAACTCAAAAAGCTGTACATGGATTCTGTTGAGTTGCAAATAATACTTTTTTCCCCCTCATTTTTGTTTATTGTGGTAAAATACACGTAACAAAAAATGTACCATCTTAACTATTTTAAGTGTATGATTCAGCAGTGTTAAATGCATTCGTGTTGTGCCATCACCACCATTCACCTCCGTAACTCCTTCAATGTTGTGACACTGAAACTCTACACACGCTAAAGTACTCCCCACCCCCTCCCGTGCCAAACCTCTATCAACCACCATTCCACCTTCTGTCTCTGTGATTGTCACTAGTCTAAGTATTTCATGTAAGTGGAATCATGTAGCATTTTGGTTTTGCAACTGGCTTATTTCACTTACTATAATGTCCTCAAGGTTCATCATTATATGTAGTATAACACAATGTTGTAGCATACCAGGGGGTAATTTACTTCTGGAGGTCATCTCCCTTATAGTACGGGCTTCCCCCACTAGGTGAATGTTCTAGGAACGCCCTGTATCAGTGTACCAGCTGGCGTGGTTGTGAGAGGCTGTGTTTGGCTTTAGTGATTTTTTAAAAGACTTTCAGCACAACTGCTCATTTCATGACGGGTGATTTACAACTGCACCTGTGCACACAGAGTGTTCAGGAGTTTTTTGACCAAAAACAGCATGACCCCCATGCCCCATCCTCCCTATTCACCCAATCTCGCCCCATCGCCCCATACAACTTTTTTCCTTTTGAGTCCCGGGATGAAAACAGTCCTCAGAGGGAAACATTTGCAGGTGCATAGGAGGTAAAACAAAAAAAGGCAGAAGCACTAAAAGGCATCAAAATTGATGAGTTCAAAAACTGCATTGAACAGTGGAAAAGTAATGTCACAATAGGTGTATTGCATCAAATGGAGAGCACTTTGAAGGTGACTGAAGTTTAAACATGTAAGAATAAATACACACTATTTAACAAATACATTCCAGATTTTTGGGGGTCCTCCCTCATATGTCCAAATTTCCTTCCTTTTTAAGGCTGAATAACATTTCACCGTATATAAGTGTGAGTGTGTATATATGTACATATATGTGTATGTATATACTTTACCTTTGCAGGTCATCTCACAGGGTTATTGTCGAAATTAAAAGAGTTGATTCACATGAAGTGCTTAGAAGAGGACCTGACATTTAGCAATTGCTATATATGGAGTACTGTACTAGGTACAGAATTGGTGCTTATAAATATTGGCTGATATATTGAATCACAGTAGTCATACAGCAAAAAAGATTACAACTCATTCATCCAGTATTTGTTAATGTAATCAATAGCTATTGAGCATTTGCTACAGACCAGGCCCTTACACATTAGGAGTATACAGTGAGGAAAACAGATGTCCCCACTCTGGAAAAGGTGACAATTTAAGTGAGAAAAGACACTATAAACAATGAAATAGATATCAAAATAAAAACCTACTGTAATAAAAGCTAAGGAGAAAAACAGCTGTGTAGTTTAAGTAGATGGAAATACGAAAGGTTACATTTAGAATTTGCCGGAGAAATCAGGAAGCACTTTCAGGGTATTTCTATTGAAATACAGAGACTGACAGCAATAACAAACTGACAATGATTACAAAACAATAACAAATAAATCACACAATATGGCACAAGCAATGCATTAGGGGCTCTGAAGTCAGACTGCCTTAACCTCTTTGTGCCTCAGTTTCCTCATTTAAATTGTAGATAATGAGAATACCAACACCATATAGGGTCGCTGGGAGGATTAAGTAAGGTAATATTTGTAAAACACTTATAATAATGGCTGACATATAAGTGGTATTCTGATAGTTAATTATTATTTCTAAGATGACAATACCTGCTAAGGGATTCCTAGATCTAATAATAACTGCCACAAAATTTGAAATAAGTTTTAAAAATTAAGTTGAATTAAAATATGGTAGATAGCCCCACCGGGTATGGCTTAGTGTATTGAGTACCAGCCTGCAAACCAAAGGGTTGCTGTTTTGATTCCCAGTCAGGGCACATGCCTGAGTTGCTGGCCAGGTCTCCAGTAGGGGGTGCTCAAGAGGCAACCACACATTGATGTTTCTCCCCATCTCTTTCTCCCTCCCTTCCCCTCTCTCTAAAAATAATAAAAGCTTAAAAAGAAAGGTAGGCTACCTGAATGAATGATATATATTAGAAAGTTATAAAATGTGCATTACCAGAGAGGAAATAATCTCATTATAGTCAGATGGTAAAAACATTTCAGTAAGTCATCCTTTACTTCTAGAATATCATCTTTACCATTCATGTTATGCCAAATCTTCTCTAACTCGTTCTTTATATCATGTAATACTCCTCCTGGCACCTCTACGATCTTAGTGAAGACATTCATTTGCCTTGAGGGTCATTACCCTTGCAGATTACAAGCATTCTCACTTAATTGCCATCCATAAGTAAACTGAAGCTGCTCTTTCCCCTTAAAACAGCCCATTCTAGCCAACAACTAATTTCCATTACAGGTATTTATTTGTTCATTCATCAAGTATGATTAAATACCTACTAAGTGTCAGGCAGTTTTAGATGCCAGGCACACATCAATAAACTAAACAAAGTTTACCTACTGATGAAGCTTGCTTTCTGGTAGGGGGAACATAACTGATCAGGAAATAAAAAGTACAAAAATAATTATGTCAGGATGGAGTGAGTGTAACCAAGAAGGCAGGCCAAGAGAGAGCATAACCAAGGGAAGGAGTCAGGAGAGGTCTTCAGAACAGATGAAATTTGAGGAAAGATCACGATTAAGGTGGAGAGCAAGACGTGCAGGGAAGAACATTCCAAGCAGCTGGGCATGCTTGTTATATTTCAGAAGCATTCAGGAGGTCGATGTGCCTGCAGCTAAGTGAAGATTGGGAGAAGAGGACACTGACAGAACAGGAGCCTCTGAGGTAGTGGTGGCTAGTTCATGTAGGGCCTTCTAGGGGCCTGATGCCCTGATTCGCTGGACAATGGTTTATACCAGTTGTTCTGGCATAATTACTCCTAAGGCCCCTTTCACTCTCAAAATAGTCTGATTTGAATGGCAAATTAGGCGGTAACCCTGCACTTAAGCCAAGGTAAGGACTTTGGATTTTGAGTGAGATGGGTCACTATTGCAGGGTTGTGATCCAAGGAATGACATCATTTGACTTAACATCACTATGATGTTAAGAAACTCTGTGGAGAGAGACTGTAGGAGTCAAGAGTGAAAGCAGGAGGTTGGACGAATTCCATAGCATGCAAGTCATAAATGCCAACAAAATGCTCTACTGGGATGTTTCTTCATGGCCACTTAAATTTTATTTCAGAAGAGTAACGTATCCAAAATATCATGACTCCTTTTAACAGTTAATCTCATATATTTCCTTATAATTCAACATGTTTAATGACATTAAATCCTTAGCCTCTCCGTAAGACCTGGGGGCAGAATTAAAAACAACTTTTATATCCAGCAAATTTCCCTTCAATAAGTGGTAAGGAAAACAAAACCAAACAAAATTTGGGCAATTTCAAAGAATACTTGGTCGAAGAACAAAGGTGGCAGTGTTTATTATAATTTTAAGTAATGGTTTGCCAAGAATAATGTGTTAAATGATATATTTGTTCAATTATTATGTATATTTTCTCTTGAAAATCCTCTATTTAGAGCAATGTACGGTCTGGAAAACTGTCAAATATATGTGTAGATAAATTAAAATAAATGGCAAACGTGGCAATTACTGATTTGGGAAAAGTCCTTTCTGAATGGGATACACACACACACAAGCTGAAAAATGCTTTTTAAACAATCACTGAAAAGCTTTCATGTACAAAGTTTATTTTTAAATCTTTAATTCACAAGACTTCTTCCTACCTGTGTTCAGCTGTGTACTTACGCTCCAACGGTGCCGGCTTCCCCTGCCAATATAACTCCTCTGCATATAAGGAAGTGTCCTGAGAGTTACCCTCTAGAAGGTGAGGCCATTAGATAAGATGACAGAATCTCAGTCAACTCGACTTTGGAAAATTACATTTTCATTGTCTTCCCTTAGTGTTGCTCAGCTCCAGCGGAGGCTGAGAACTTCCATCCCAGAGTAACCCCTGGGGAGGCCTCACAGCAGCAGCAGTTCCAGCTGCTTGGAAGCCAGCAGTGACACTGACAGTGAGTTGTCACTTCTCCAAGCAGCTATAATTTTTGTCCAGGAAGAAAAATAATATAAAACTGAAGGACATAAAAATCAGATACCTGAAACAACATGGTATTATCCATGGATTTTAAGTAAAAAAAAAAGTTTGTTTAATGAAGCTTTATTAAGAAGCACAGAGACATAAATTACTCATATCTGTATATATATTTGTATAATAACATAAAATGTGTGTAGATATATGTTACATACACATACAACACTCCTTTAGGTCAGGTTATAATAGGCTTTCTCAGCTGCTTGGGGGGCAATGTTTCCTGACTTACAGTTTATTGGCATCGGTTCAATGACAAAGCCATGTTTTAACAGAATTTGACTACAGATTGTATTTTTAAAAACTGAACAGAGTTCCCCCAAATTTACTGTATAGGCGTTGATATTCACATCATCATTTCAGGTGAGAACTCCTCACACCAGTGTTCACACAGAAGCCCCCGGCTTTGGGAATCTTCATTTTTGTTAATATTATACATCACTCACCCAAGTCACAGAACTCACATGAAAGACAATGACTGCTGAGAATGTCCGGAAGGATAAAAGAAGTTACTAACACCTGCAGGAAAAAAGATATTCATTTACTCAGGCTTTCAGGAAAAACAGGAAACTAGATGAGAGAAACTCACAGAAACCTGGAAATCAAACATGGAAACAAAAGTAGCAGGTCATTTGCGCCCCACCCTACACAACTCAAACCACCATAAGCAAACTGGTTTCCCAACACATCCACTCTCATAGAGGACGAACTTCAAAAGCAAAATCAATTTATTTTATGTTTAGGTTCTTCTCTGGTATGTCCCTGCAATAAGCTACCGTTATCAGGGTGAGCTGATAGCCTCGCCCCAATGTGTGCTGAACACCTACTGTGCACAGGCCCTAATTTTCTTTGTCAGCACCATCCTCATCAAATCCTTTTAGAGTCCGCTCTAAAGTGGCTGTAACCACTTTACCTGGTAGGGCTCTCAACAACTTTGTACTCTAGTCAGGGCAGGATTACTTTTTCTGTCATATGAGTTGGGCAATTGAGGCCAGAGAAATTAAGTGGCGTATTCAAGTTCATGCAGTAAGTCATGAACCCAGCCACTTCCATATTGATCTCTTGCTCCAGTGCCTCAGGGAGTAAGTTCTATCCTAATGTTAGATCAACATTTTTACAGATGTCTACAATCTGTCACTCACTCAGTCCACGGGGTTGAGCACTTCCTGGACAGAGCTCTCTGAATCAGAACCCCTAAAAGGCACCGCACAACACAAAGCTCCATTGCTGTTCTGTTTTCCCCGTGAGTGAACTAAGGGTAAAATACATATGAAGCACTTTGGCAAGAAGGTTTATAACAAAGGAAATATATCAAGCTAAAACATCCTGGAAATGAGAACCCTCTTGAAGAACTTCCAAATCAATGTGAGCAGTCATAATACAGAAGTTTTATACATGGATATAAATTAACATAATAAAACTGCTTTGGGTTTGTGTCATAATTCTTCCTATTTCTTGTTTTGGTTAAAATAAAATCACACTAACAAGGATTTATCATGTAAAAGAATGGAATTCAGTTCTGGTAACATTCACTGCGAGTGTCCAACCTTTTGGCATCTCTGGGTCACACTGGTCGAGTTGTCTCAGGCCATACATTAAATACACAAACAAAAACCGATGAGCAAAAAAGTTTTAAGCAAATTTACAATTTTGCATTCGGCCACATTCATAGCCATCCTGGGTCACATGCAGCCTGCAAGCTGCAGGCTGGACACCCCTGCATAGGATTGTTTAATGATTTGTAGAGCCATTTGTATGAATTATGCATTGATATTTATTTTTCCTATACTTTATACAAGAAATGAAAGGATCTACTGTTCAAATAACTGTTAAAAATGTATTTTATGTACTTTTAACTTCTCAGGGAAATTTTCCTAGTTTCCCTATCCTTTACACAGGTAAATTTAAATATAAATAATTAAAGTAAGATACATGATTCCCTTGGATTTTTACTTTCCACATGCCTCACTGGTATTTTTTTTAATCTATGAGAAAAATAGCTATATTTAGCATTCATTTTGGAATTTAGCAGTATATTGAATATTCAATCTACCTTTACTTTCCATTTCATTGGATTGCCAATGGCATATCATGGACTAAACTGTGTTGTAATAATAGGTTTATAATAACAGGCTGTATGAAATAGATTTTTAAAAGTGTTTTGGAAAAATATTTAAATTTCTATGGAGAATTTTGAGGATATTTTGAAGTATCAAACTTTGGCCTTAAAATATTAATACTCCCCTTGTTTTCAGCCTTATTGAGATACAATTGACATTGACATACCATGTAAGTTTGAGGTGTGTTGATTTGATACTCATGTATCATAAAATGATTACCACTGTAGCATTAGCTAGCACCTCCATCACATGACACAATTATCACTCCTTTTCCACAGTGAGAATATTTAAGATTTATGCATAGAAACTTTCAAATGTACAATACAGAATTATTAACTATGTTACCATGCTGTGCATTAGATGCCCTCTAACAGGATATTTGTACTCTTTGAGCAACATCTCCCCTTTGCCCCAGTCTCCCAGCCCTGGTCACCACCATTGTATTGTTTCTCTAAGTTTGGCTCTTTTCAGATTCCACATAAAAGTGACATCATACAATACTTGTCTTTAACTGATGTATTTCACTTAGCAATAAACATGGGAGTTAAGGTATGTCTTGGAGATCCTGCTTTCTTTTCTTCTGAATACATACCTAGAATGTGAATGCTGGATCATTTGGTAGTTCTATTTTCACTTTTTTTTTTTAGGAAACTCCATATTGTTTTCCATAGTGGTTACATCAATTTACATGCGCACCAACAATGCATAAGGATTTTCTTTTCTCCACATCCTTACCAACTTACCTTTTGTCTTTCTGATAATAGCCAATCTGAGATGGTATCTCATTGTGGTTTTGATTTGCATTGCCCTCATGATTAGTGATGTTGAGCATCTTTTCATGTCCATTAGCTATTTGCATGCCTTCTTTGGAAAAAATGTTTATTCTGTTCCATTTTTAATTGGATTATTTTTGTTACTGATATTTTTGTTATCAGATACAATCTTTGAAAATATTTTCTCATTCTACAGGTTGCCTTATTTTGGTTTTTTCCTTCTGCTATACAGAAGTATTTTAGTTTGACGTAGTCTTACTTTTGCTTTTGTTTCTTGTTCTTTTGGTGCTCTATTCAAAAATTGTTGCTAAGACCAATGTCAAGGAGCTTGTCCTCCAAATTTCTTCTAGGTTTTACAGTTTTAGGTCTTCTGCTTAAACCTTTAGTCCATTGTGAGTTAATTTTTGTGAGTGGTGTAAAATAGGGATCCAATTTCACTTTTCTGCCTGTAGTTATCCAGTTTTCCCTAAATTCATTTATTAAAGAGATTTCCCTTTCTCCACCAAGTCTTCTTAGCTTCCCTGTCATGTTTGGTTGACCACATATTTAGCTAGTTATATGTTCTCAACTATGTTCCACTGGTCTATGTATATGACAGTACCATACTGTTTTGCTTACTATAGCTTTGTAGTACAGTTTGATATCAGAAAGTGTTGTCTTCAATTTCTGTTATCAAAGTCTTAGTCTTCAGTGTACTGACCTTTTACCTCCTAGGTTAAACTTATTCCTGTTTTTATTGTTTTTAATATTGTGAAATTGTTTTCCTTTCCAGATATTTTGTGGTTTTTAAAAACAACTGGTTTTATATCTTCCAACTTTACTGAATTTGTTTAAGTCTTGAGATCCTTAGGATTTTCTACATATAAGATCATATAATCTACAAAGACAGACAATTTTACATTTCTTTCTGATGTGGATACCTTTTAACTCTGTATTTTAAAAGGGTGAAGAAAGTGATTGCTCTGGCTGACTTCCAGTATGATGCCGAGTAAGACTGGTGAGAGTGGGCACCCTTGTCTTGTTCCTGACCTTAGAGGAAGAGCTTTCAATCACCGCTGAGTTTATGTTGAGGTATGTTCCTTCTACACCAAATTTGTCACGTTTTTATCATTAAGAGAAGTTGTATTTTGTCAAATAATTTTTCTGCATGTTTAGATGTATTTCACCTATCATTTTATTAATATGGTATACCCCATTTATTGGTTTGTGTATGTTGAACTATCCTTGCATCCTAGAGGTAAATTCTGCTTGCTCATGATGTGTGATCCTTTCACTGTTCTGTTGAAGTTGGTTTGTTAACATTTTGTAGATTCGGTCTTGGAAGGTTCTATCTCTAGGAGTTAATCTATTTCTTCTAGATTATCCACTTCATTGGTAATAATTGTTCACAGTCATCTCTACAATCCTTTCTACTTCTGTGGTATCAGTTTTAGTGTATCCTCTTTCATTTCTGATTTTTTTTCTTAGTCTAGCTAAAGGTTTGTCTCTTGTATCTTTTAAAAAAAGTTTAGTTCTGTTGACCTTTTCTACTGTTTTTCTGGTCTCTATTTCATTTATTTCTGCTCTGATCTTTGCTACTTCCTTCCTTAATTTTGGGCTTATTTTCCTTTTTCTAGTACCTTGAGGAAAATTAGGTAGTTTGAGATTTTTTCTTAATTGAGGCATTTATCACTATAAAGGTCCCTCTTAAAACTGCTTTTGCAGCATCCCATAGATCTTGGTGTGTTTTTTCATTTTCATTACTCTTATGATGCTTTTTGATTTTCCTTTGATTTCTTTTTTGACTCATTGGCTGTTCAGGACATTTGTCTTCCTACTTAAAGAAGAATCACTTTCTCAGTTGGTAGGTACATGGACAGAATGGGAGGGTAATTTGGCTGTATCATCAATTACCCATAGATTACAGACAGATTTGGCTAAGTGGGGTCAAAGAGGCCAAGTCAAACAGGTGGCAGAACATGTAAATAAACTGCATGGGTAAATAAGACATTTGAGTTATTACTGCAGTGTCACACACCCTCGTCAATGGTATCCACAGACTGATTGGGCTTGAGTAAGTAACATGGTTAAAGCAAAGGGACATTTCAATCAAACCCTAGGATGGAATCAAACTCACTTCTTTAAAAACAAAACCATAGGATCAAGGAACTGCAAGGAAGCTCTTTGGTTCAGAATGTACACCCAGAATATGAATAATATTTTATTTAAAATCACTCCTCAGAATTTCATCTCCTGACTACTTTTGGATTTGCAAATTTTGTAGATTAAAGCAAACAGACCAGTTCATGGAGAATTGCAAGGCAGAGGTCTCTTTTTGAGTGCTCACACTCTGTTCCCTCCTGGTCTCCTCTGCCAGAATATGCACCACCTGTACTGGGCCCCTTGCCTCAATACCCACTCCTTCACTTACCTGGTTGTTATGCAGTCCCCACATGGGGGCTGTGTCTTAATCTGTTAGGTGATACTGAGTATTGACCCTTCTAGATGAATATGCATTTAGAGGGGAGTCTTGACATGAAGAGATGGGAGTGTTTAGAGTGTGAACCCTCAAAAAAAAACTTGTGGTATTGTTTATTCTCTCCTATCACCATGCTTGTATCACTTAAAGAAAAGCCCTCTAAACCGATGAAAGGTAAAAGGCTTGTCAATTTCCAAATTCTGGAAGTTCTAAATTCCTTGTAGCCATTGTGAAGCTGCTATTATAGCATAATATGATTAATTAGGTTGTTTTAAATATAGTCTATTATGCTTCTTCCAACCCAAACTACACATTCACTTTCTAGGTCTTAAAAAAATAAAATTGCTTGGTAAGAACAAAAGAAATTTAACCACTGCCTACTAATTGAGAACCTAATAATTTCTGATAAAAGACAGAAAACTGTAGTTGAACAATTAAAATAAAGTAATATACAATAAAAAAGTTTTCTGATAATGTAAGACTTAGTGAAAGCTCTGAAATTTGTATGCCAAGTCTGTGAGAAGGTGGGATAGAGGCCGTTGGAGAGGAAAGGAGAAGCCCAAGGGACAGTATTTAACCTGTTTTCTAGACTCCAGATTATTTCAGGATAATGAAGTTACATTTTATCCCTGGCTGGTGTGTCTCAATGGACTGAGTGCCAGCCTGCGAACCAAAGTGTCATCAGTTCAATTCCTAGTCAGAGCACACATCTGGGTTGTGGGCCAAGTCCCCAGTAGGGGGTGCTCGAGAGGCAACCACACATTGATATTTCTCTCCTTATCTCTCTCCCTTCCCCTCTCTCTAAAATTAAACAAATGAAATCTTATTTTAAAAAGTTACATTTCAGTTTTAATAAGATTTTAGAAAATTTTTGTTGGCACAAATTTAAAAAGTAATGTGACTAGATGTAGAATTCATCAGATTGTTATAGAGACTAGTATGACTTAATTCTCCCTGGGCTTCATGACCAATCTTTATTAACAGAAACTAAACTTAGTATCCAAAGTGATAACATATCAAATAAATACATATCAAAATCTGCTGCCATTAATTATAGTTTTAAACACTTTATTGCATTTACAATGTATAGAACATTATAAGGATTTACAGTAGAAGCCAAATATCCCAGCCCTTAAAAGTTGAATAGGAATGACTGGATGAACCGTACATAAATATCTTTGAACATGAGCATTGGAATCATAAACATTATTATAATTTTACAGGTTTATACAGCTTAACTGTTATATGTAATAGAACAGGCGAAAAGGACAAAACAGTAAATAAGGAAGTCATTAGGGTGTGAAATAACTATAGCTGGGTGATAACTGAATAAAAAGACAACAGTGAAAATATGATTTGTAAACCCTAAAATGCCCTACAAAAACATAGCTATCCTCTATGCACAACTGTGAGGTAGAATTCTTCCCAGCCAGTTTTCTGGTTTCTTTACCACCATTTGGGGGAATCCCCTGTCCAGATGGTTCTCACACTGCTGTACCTGGGACTGACTAGTAGTACATGTTTTTCATTACCTCTTCTGCCCCCATTAAACAGACAAAATCTTTTCTGTTTGATTATCAATCTTATTTTAACTACTGAAAATGGGTGGCAGAAGTTAGTAGCAGAAACAGATCAATGTGGTTTCTTCTAGCGAACATATCACCATGGTTGGGTAAGTGCTTTAATCCCTCAAAAAGGGAAACGAATGCTAAAATTTAAGTTACAGGAACCCCTTGAGGGCTGTTTTGGGTAGGCAGGTATTTGCTTCCCTCAAATAATACCAACTGCCAATTGTGAACAATATTGATTCTATCCCAAACCCATTTCTGGTATTTCAAATATGGATCATAAAAAAAGTTTACACCTTTCTACACATCCAAAAAAATAGCAAAAATCCAACACACATTACAACCACATTGGCAAAAGGTATGGCAGTTCCTTTTAAAACTACCCTATGACACAGAAATTCTAATCCTAGGTATTCACCCAAGAGGAACGAAGTCCCATGTTCACATTAGACGTAGGTTAACAATAATCGTAGCAGCTTTATTTATAATTGCCAATACTGGAAACAGCCCAGGTATTCATAAATAAGAAAATGGATAAACTGCATTATAATCATACAATAGAATACTGCACAGCAACAAGAAGAAATGAACTACTAATACACCCAACAACCTGGATAAATCTCCAAAATGTATTAACTCCAGAATAGTACATGCTGTGTGACTGTATTTACACAAAGATCCAGAACAGACAAATCTGATTTATGAATAGAGAAAAGAACAGTGGTTGCCTTTGGGGGTTGAATGGGGACAAGGGTTGACTAGAAAGGGCCATGGGTGAATTTTCTGATTATTTTATTTTGATAGCACTGTATGCATTTACCAAAACTCAGTGGATACATACTTAAGATTTCTGCATTTCACTGTATGCTAACTTTATACAAAAAAGCACAAGCAAGTACTGAACTCTAGTGAATGACGTGTAGGATGTCTGCAATTTAAAATACATCAAAGTGATCTGAATTGATAAGCTGGATGATCGGATACGTGACAGTGTAAGCATAGTTAATGGTAACTGGCATTGAATGGTGACTTTGAAAAAGTGTTTATGATAAATAAATAAATAAATAGTTGGTGGGAAAAACCCAGGGTGCAAGCTTACCAAATAATGCCAAGAATTTCATTATTGACCCTATGGCAATATAATCATCAAATTCATCTAATCTGTGTCAATTAAAAAACTTAAGAGCTTGTGAAAGGACATCACTGAGTGTAAAGTGAGCAATCAGTTTTCAAATCTATGCTGGCTCAAAATTGTCAGCAATATTTCAATCCCTCACACCTTTACAAAATACAATACTGATCATACATTTTAAGTCCATCTGTTGGCTGTGTAGACTAATATAAGAGCTAAGTTGAAGATACAATCTCAAGAGAAAAATCAAGCTTAGAAAAACTGTTTTTCCCATGATTTCTACACTGAAAAAGAACAAGGGTGATTACCAGAAAAGATGTGTAGGTCCAAAACATGATGTGAGGCTTGATCTTAGTCAACAGGCCCCTATGTTCTGAGTGAAAGGACATCTGAATCATCCTCCTGTCTCTAAGGGACACATTTGGGGACTCTATGGAGATGACATTTTACTTGTACATACTTCTAACGTGACTCTGGGATTCACTAAGAATGGATTTAGACTTCAATAGACCTTTGTCAGAAAGTTTTCCATGGGCTTGACTAAAAATCCCTTAACAACACTGCTCTTACCTCTCAGTTGGTAACTATTTTTAGCTATCTGCTAAGAATTTCTCTATCATTATACATAAGCATCATATGTACTGCCCCAGGACAATTAACAAAACTAATCTTGATTATTTAAAAAATTTACTCACTGCTGTCAAAACATTTAGTCATAGTTCTGGCTTTGCTTTGATCTCCAAATCCTTCATGTTCTAGTATAGCCTCTGCCTTTTCTTGAAGCACACAGACTAGGCTTGTCAAGTTTCCAAGTTTGATTTAAAACATTGGTCATGCTATTCACCATCATAGCTGTGAACTTTTTTTCATTCTTAAACATGCTGATACCTTTATGCTGTCTAATGGAGTAGCCCTAGTTCTATCCATCTCAATTACGGCATCCGTCTTTTTTGTTATGGTCACTGCCCCAGTTTATCAAGATTTCTGTTCGCTAACAGTTCTTCTCTATGGTTTCTCTTCATAACACTAAGGGTGGTCTCAAGTCATGTTTTTACCTAGTTGGATACTTTATAAATATCTTAACAGTTTTGTGCTCTTGTTGCTACAGATTGGTGCTGACTCACTAAGAACCACTCCAAGTATGACCTTCTTTTACTTACTTACTTATTAATGCAATTGTGCCATGTCCTGCCAATCTCAAAGCAGGTGATATTCCTCACTTGTCTTCCATCTTGCTGCTCTATTATCCTGCCATAAAAAGAGTTAATCTGTCAGATTTAGAAGTCTTGTCATTTACTGGTGAGCTTACCAATTACACCCTTAGAATTTTCAGTACGCGATTCTGAATGTAGGGGAGATGGAGCTTAGGGTGGTGAGCATTAACAACGTGCCATTCTCCCACCACCCCGTGAGTGTTGTCTGAGAGATAATTACAGTAATACCTTCCATTTTGGATAACATCTTAGTTTTCAATACATTTTTAAATGATTGCATTTCATTCATGTTTGATATTATTTGATATGATGTCTCTAATTTACAGATCCAGAGAAGTTGTTTACCGGTTTTTACCAAGGTCAGTAAATGGCAAAGACAGATATTGAAGTCAAGTAGTCAAACTCCAAACTCTTCCCATTCGCTATAGTTGTTTTAGCTTTTACAATCTGTACTATTCTTGCTGTCACTTATGCTTCTTAGCAAAATCTGTACTTTTCAGTAGCACATACTAACATCAAATAATATCAGATGTTAACCCTGCACTTCACTTTGCCTTATCAGTGTATTTGTTACCCTACAGAAGAATATTTTCCACTCCCAACAGCTTTTTATTTTTAGAACTGATAAGTGGTTAAGTTTGCTAATTACGTTAATTGTGTGCAGCTATGTTGCAGCCTACCTTTTTAATCCTAGAGACATTTTCCTTTGAGGGTTAAAGCAAAGATACCTCAATCATAGAAATACTGTCATTGGTGATATTTACTGATGTTAGCCGCCTGTACCATTTTTAATAGGCTCATGATGTGGAGGATTTTAGCAACCATGCTACGTTTAGTTTTTATTAGTTTTCCTTTTACTATGGTCTTGTGATGTAAAAGTACATAGTAATACTCAACCTCTCTGGCAAGAAACTTAGATTGTAGTAGAGAACTCTGAATTCTTTCTCCAAAAGTCAACTGACAGTACAGTAAGATAGGTTCAGCTAATCTCACAATCATACCACTGGTCACAATGGGTTTAAATCATAAAAGTATGGTTTGCTCAGCACTATCAGAAAATTAATTGTCATGTTCCTATCAAGCAGTATGACACTAACTATAATAATAAACTAAATAGCACACCATTTGTCAACTGATAGGGCAATGAAACAAACACATTAATACTAGGTAACACTTGGAAGTACTGGCCAATTTAAATGCCTATAAAGTGAGAGAAGTATCCAATCTTCTGCATAGCAAGGAATCTTAGGCCTGAAATCAACATCCTAACTGGCCGGCCCAGCAGTTTCCTTATCACTAATGTCCCCCTAGCAGAGAAAGGTCATCAACCACGAGGGCTGGGAATAAAGCCAATTTTATATGAGATGAAGTTATCATCTTAGCATTTTAATGCTGCTGGGTTAGATATGTGTCAATAAATGCCCAAACTGCAGATACTGAATTTACACAAGAACAAATAAATACATAATAAGGGAAAAAAAAAAGTCCCCCAAACCAAATGAACAAACCAACCACAACAAAACTAGCCCAATTAACACTTCAATAATTCCCTGAGATGGGCTAAAGTAATGTGGAAAGTTGAGGCATATATCAATTAGAAATGATGGTTCTTTCTCCAGTTTCCAGTCAATGTTTTTATTATGCACAAAAAAACTTAAAATCAAACAGATTGCAGTTACTTCCTTCATATGTGTTCTAACTGAACTATGAAAAAAATCACATTAGGGAATTGCTGGGTTTTCACTCATAACTGTATGTGTATATACAGATTTACATACAGAAAGTAGCAGCAAATTTACAAATGAAGAGCAACAATATTCATGTTAAAAGCGTATTTTAGCTTCATCCGAAATACTCAAATTACAAATAACATTTCTAGATGTTGTCTTATTTTCTTTTGCTGTAGGCAGGATAGCTTAAGGCATATAAAAATTAACTAATTGATGAGCAGGTGAGTTGATGGTAGAACTAAGAGTCTCATTACTTATAACCAATCTTTTATTAGCAAAATCTTAATAAAAGCATTTTAACTACCGTGAAATTCAGTAGAATAGTTATTGAGTACAACTGAGTAAATCAGCTAATATTGAAGTATCTAAAATACCAAATGACTTCTTTATGAGTAGATTCACTTGTAACTCAGTCCTAACTTTAGAAAATATGTTCAAACAACACATCAGACTACAATATGAGGGATTATTACTAATGCCTATAAAAACCATTCGCATATGGGGGAACTGAGCAACTATTATGCATGAGCAAAGTCTAGGAACACAAGTCCCACAGGATTACTTCCTTCAAAAGAGTTTATGATGTAGCAGGTAAACACAAACAACTGTAGCATGTGGTTAGCACCATTATGAAGACTAAAGTGAAGAATCATAAAAGTTTATCCTCACAGAAGTTAAGCCCTAAAAGACTGAGGATTATCAAATATAGAAAGAACTTCCTGGCTGTTCTCAGAAGCAGTGGTAGCACAAGACAAGAAGGAGCATTTGAATGTTGCTCCCAGATTTTCTGGCATGTCTAACTAGAAAAAAAGGCTGCACCTATAACCAAAATTGCTCTGAGAGAGGAAGATAAAAATATTATAAATAACTTCATCTAGCTTGAAAGGACACTGAGATAAAACAGAAACCCTAAAGATGGTATTATGAAGACAGAATCTGAGAGAGCGCATTTGTAGATATAAGTTAAATAGTGATGTGACTGTACTCACAGTTATTGCAGAGGATAGTATCTTCAAGGAGGAGACACTGTCTGGGAAAGGTCGCTCAATGGTGTAAATGTTGCAGAGACAGAGGAGGATAAGAATGCAGACTGAGAACAGTCATTCAATGCACTAACTGGGAGCCCATTTAGAGCAGCTTCAGTACAATGCTGTGTAGAACCAGACTGCAAGTTGCTAAGCAGTAAGCAATGAGGATGCAGAGGCAACGGATATGGATTTCTCTAAGAAGTGGCAGTGTGAAGAACGCTAGAGGAACCAGCGGGTTCAGAGGGAGCTTTTTTCATTGGAGGATACACAAGCATTTTTGAAGAAGAAAAGCAACTAGCATACAATTCTTTACATAATTTTATACTCATCACAGACTAAAAAAATCATTTTTAATCTTTTTCAAAAACATCTTCTGAAATAAAAATTTACACAAAATTAAATTATATACATTTACCATTTAAACTTTATATAAACTTAAAAGCACTAGCATTTTATAAATTTTATTACTAAAAGTTACCATTTTTGTATTAGACTACTTCAGAATTTTGCTTCTAGTCTATCATGAGAAATTAAAGTTAACAATTGCTACTTTAGTTTCAAAAAGATAACTGTGATTTAAAGGATCACACATAAGTAATTATGTGACTTCTTCCCCAGCCCTCCTCCTCCAAAGACAAAGTATCTTGAGGGTAGGTAATAATTTGGATAATATTTTTCAAGTTAAGTAGAGAAAAGTTTGAAATAATATTCCATTATTTGTAAGTTCTTAAAGATCTAAATTGTTCTTCACAATTCATTTGTTTCATGACAAAACATGCTTATTATATACACATGCTTACATACAAACTTCCTGGCTAAAACACATGCAACCAACTTGAAAAAACAAATATTAAACCATCCTCACAATCCTAAGAATGCCCTTTTTAATAAGGTACTCATGTTTGGAAATAGGATGTAACCACCAAATTAAATAAGATGCTTAAAAGAAGCCTTTTATTAAGCACAAACAACTTTTAATACATTATCAGTACAAATAGAAAAATGTCTTTTAATGAATATGATTATGTGAAAGATCTGAAGGTTTTCTTCATACTGACATGATAAAAATAATCAATTCTGAAGAATAATTACAAAGTAAAATTTTGAGGATACCACTGTTTACTGATAATCGTTTACTATAGCCTAAATTTGCTGTATCACCTGGGGAGGAAGGGCAACCATTTTTATATAGAGAATTCCCAAACTCTTATTAGCACCATTTAAAGCTTATTATCAGTTGTTAACAAACTGACAGGTCAGATAAAGCTTTAAAGCAAATTTTCAGTGCAACGTTTACAGTTCCTTCTTTTAAGATACTTGGAGTCTACGGTCTTGAAGCATGTTAAATAATTATGCCTTGGTAGTTGCAAGGTGTTAACATGTAGAGAGAAATGTGTAATGAAAAGAAAAGAGGCTTATCTTGGCTGTGAAATGTATCTTAATGTATTGTGGCTAATGCTATAGTATGCTGACGACATGCGGGATTATTATGAACGCAGATCTCTGGGAGGCTGGTAGCTATTAGCTCTCTGTGGTCATCATTTCAGGATGTCTCAGCTGCTGCCTTTTGAGACCAACAAGTTTCATCCTGTCTCTGATATGTTCGGCAGTAGAAGCCATGTCACTTGGACTCCCAAAATATTGTTCAGTTCTAAAAAATCAAAACAGAAAAACCCCATTCAGATGAACACAAATCCACTGACCACATCAAATGCAAATTAAGAAGCAAAAATCACTATAAAAATTATATCTGTGATATAGCAATAGTTCTTTTGTACACCATACTGTTTATCTTTGAGTAGTAATATAGTAGGAGATATTTTTTTTTAAATGGTATAAATTATTATAAGACCTTGGGAAAAATATATTAGTGATATAGATGTCACATCATGTGTACTCAGGATACTCTCAATAAACCAACAATGCAATCAAGCTATGCAACAATAAACAAAACAATGCAACACTGGAGATATTTTGTTTTTCTATTTTGGGTCCACAGCATACACAACATCTGTATGTGTACTTCATTGCTAAGAGCTATGTACACTAATTGTCTAATACAGTTGGCAAGTAAAATATCTATTTAATGGTAAGGCATCATCTGGGACATTAATAGATAAAATAATTTAATTTTATCCTACTTACAAAGAAACTGTATTCAGAGTTACAAAATCTTTTAGAGGTAGAAGAGTTCCCGAAAATTACCTGGTCATGCTCTTCATTTTTCAGATCAGAAAACTAAGGTCTAGAAAATTAAGTAACTTAACTAAGATGACACAGTGGAAAAACTGAGATTTGAATCTGGGTCTTCAAGCAGTGAATCTAGAAAGACCATCCATTTTAAAAATACTTTTCCAGGAGAATATTACTGAAGATAAATCTGAATAATTTTACTATCAAACTTTATGTGACACAGATTATCATACAAAATGGAATAACAATTCCAAAGGTTAAAGGTGGTGGTTGTAAAATTTGAATATATAATATTAACTTATTTTTTTTATCTTAAAAGGATGAGGAAATGACACACACACTCTTTGTGGAACACAGGAGAAAAAGCTCAAGCGAAAACACCAGGGAAAGATACTCCCAGGCTAACCTGAACAGAAAGGGAGACGGACAACTGGCTGGGAAACACAGAAATAGAGGTTTGGGGGTGGTGGTGGTTTGGAATGCAACAACCAGAAGCAGCACACTAATATTGTTACTAGCTACTTTTATAAATTTTAAGATTTATGCTCTTGTATACACTGCAGATGTATAATATGACTTCAGGTCATGTATTTCTGATTGTTCAAGTTTACATATGACTAGAGATTATCTCTATAAATAATACCAGTATTCTTTCAAAGGAGGAACAGTGTATCTTCTCTTTTAAAAAAATATATTTTATTGATTATGCTATTACAGTTATCCCATTTTCCCCCCTTTATTCCCCTCTACCTTGCACCTCCCATCCCTGCATTTACCCCCCACCCTTAGTTCATGTCCATGGGTCATACATATAAGTTCTTTGGTTTCTATAATTCCTATACTATTCTTAACCTCCCCGTCTATTTTCTACCTACCATTTATGCTACTTATTCCCCGTACCTTTTCCTCCATTCCCCCGACCCACTCCCCGATGATAACCCCCCAAGTGATCTCCATTTCTCTGATTCTGTTCCTGTACTAGTTGTTGGCTTAGTTTTTGTTTTTTAGGTTCAGTTGTTGATAGTTGTGAGTTTGTTGTCATTTCATTGTTCATATTTTGATCTTTTTCTTAGATAAGTCCCTGTAACATTTCATATAATAAGGGCTTAGTGATGATGACCTCCTCCAACTTGACCTTATCTAGGTAGCACTTTATCTGTCCTTCCATTCTAAATGATAGCTTTGATGGATGGAGTCATCTTGAATGTTGGTCCTTGCCTTTCATGACTTTGAATACTTCTTTCCAGTCCCTTCTTGCCTGTAAGGTCTCTTTTGAGAAATCAGGTGACAGTCTGATGGGAACTCCTTTGTAGGTTAACTGTCTCTTGTTCTCTTGCTGCTTTTAAGATTCTCTCCTTATCTTTAATCTTAGGTAATATAATTATGACGTGTATGTGCTTCCTTGGGTCCAACTTCTTTGGGACTCTCTGAGCTTCCTGGAAGTCTATTTCCTTTGCAAGATTAGGAAAGTCTTCCTTCATTATTTTTTCAAGTAAGTTTTCAATTTGTTCTTCTCCTCCTTCTGGCACCCCTATGATTCCGATGTTGGAAACTTCAAAGTTGTCCTAGAGGTTCCTAAGCCTCTCCTCATTTTTTTTGAATTGTTTCTTTATTCTGTTCTGGTTGAGTGTTTATTTTTCCTTCTGTTCCAAATCATTGATCCTGGTTTCCTTCCTGTCACTGTTGGTTCCTTGTATATTTTCCTTTATTTCACTTTTCTAATTTTCACTTTTTCCTCTATTTTGCAACCATACTCAATCATTTCTGTAAGCAACCCAATTACCAGGGTTTTGAACTCTGCATTTGATAGGCTGGCTATCACTTAGTTGTATTTTTTCTGGAGCTTTGATCTGATCTTTCATTTGAGCCATATTTTTTGTCTTGGTGTGCCTGTTATGTAGTAAGGGATGGAACCTTAGGTATTCACGGGAGGCAGGGGGCAACCCATGTTGCTGCATTGTGGAGCCGTACATGGCGGAGGGGTCCAAAGGGGAACAGTGTCACTTGCTCAGCTCTTGGGTCAGCTTTTGGTCATTTCCTCCACTACCCAGAAGCAAACTGGGCCCTTCTGATGCTGATTCCCAGTGGGTGGGTTAGTGTACAGTCTAGGCCCCTGTGGGTCTCTCCAGTGAACTCTCCTGTGAGGCTGGGAGTTTCTCCCACCAATGCAACACCCACAGGTTTTTTCAGTCAGAGGTTTGAAGCTTTAAATCCCAGTGCTAGAACCCTGGGTTGTGCAGTCTGTCTTGCTCCCTTGTTGTTCCTCCTGGTTTATCCACATGCAAATGTGGGACCACCTGCTCTGCCAGCTGCCACCTTGCCCAACCTGGTCCTCCAGCCGCTGCCTTGCCATGTGTCCTTTCCACTCTGGCTTCCCATCGCTGCCCCTCCTACCAGTCTCCATGAATGCTTCTTCTTTAACTCCTTGGTTGTCGAACTTCCATACAGTTGGATTTTCTGTCAGTTCCGGTTTTTTGTTTTTCAATATGTTGTTGTCCTTTTGGTTGTGTGAGGAGGCAATGGGTATCTACCTACCCTCTATCTTGGTCGCAAGTCCTACCTTCTCAATATCAATTCCAAATAATCATTTGATGTTCATGACATAGCAGTAGTTGCATTATGTGTCATATTTATTTTAAGTAGTTTATACAGATTTACCTCACATAATTACCCTGACCCTATAACCTGAGGAGGTATGAATCTTATTTTTAGATGAGAAAATTGAGGCACAGGAAAGGTTAAGTGGTTCCACATAAGTGGTTTATGTAGCGGTGCTGAGATTTTAACCCAAGACATCTGGTTAGAATCCACAATTATAATCATTACACTATAGGAAAATGTAAGGATAGGTGTATTCAATAGTTTGTTTTCCCTATTGTTTGAATTAAATAGCCTCTGAATTACCTCTAAATCTCTTTCACTAAGAAGGTCTAGATCCTTGGGGATAAAACTCCTTCTGACTCATTTACTGGCCCATTTATTATTTGCATGAGTTTCATATTTTTATCATTGACTATCTGAAATAAAAAGAAACATGGGAATCAGAATCCCATCATTTTACAAATGAAGAAACTGGGACTCCACACAGCACAGTGAAAACAGATGGGTTTGGAGCCAGAAAGACCTGACATTGTATCCTAATTCCACTTAGAGGCTGTGAAATCCTGGGCACTTTATTTAATATTTCTGAGCCTCAGTTTCTCCATCTGCAAATAAGAAATAATCATACTGGCCTCACACTGTTCGGCCAAAAGTAATAAAGGTGATGTTGAACTTGGTGCTGGAAAAATATTGAGCTCACTAAACATTAGTCCCCACACTTTCCTTGAATGATGCCCAAAGTCACCCTACTCCCTTATCATCATTTAGCCAAGGCTAGAGCCCCGGATGTCAACCTAGTCAATGATCTTTCTTCTACAGCAAGCACTCAAGAAGCAACACAGTTGATGAGAGCAAGTATCATGTGCTACTGCTGCTAAAAGCCAAGTTTGGATTTCTTTTCATTTTAAACCAGTCATTGTAAGAACTGAAAATGTGGACCAAAGCTAACTGACTTGGTTTTTTAAACAAACAGATTTTCCTCTCTTCAAGATTTCACTGGTAAAAAGACATAATTATAAGACCATGCACCATACCCATCAGGATAAACTACAGGAACAGTTAATCTATCCAAAAGTGATTTCCCAACTGCTTCAATTTCATCAAATTGCTCCTCATCATTAATAGCTTCAGGTTCTTCTGGACAGTCTTGCAAAATCTGCAATAAAACAGCACCATCAAGAGACAGAGAAAGGAAATAAAGCTCATGTAAATTTAGGAGATTGAAGGTGTTTATATTTTGTTTCATTTTAGCATTTTCATGTGCACTATTATACCAGACTGATTTATTACTGGTAAAACTGGCTCAAGAAAGTCAACAAAATGAAATATATAATCCCTACTAATATATAATTGGAGTATAAAAAGGTCTATAGTGATTTCCAAGAAAAAAAAAAACAACTAGACAATTATTTGGAAAGAAAGCTCATACTGTACTTAAGTTTTCTTTTACTCACCAAGTAACTATTTATTGAACACTCATTATATGTTTATTTAGTGCTTGGGATATAAATGAGGCATAGATTTTGACCTCCAGGTATTTATATAAATACAATACAACATATACTCCCAGTATAAGCACATAGCTGATATGATGATCTAGTTACACACTTCATAGCTACTTTAAAAATTCATCTGCTGACTTAACTGATATAAACTGATATGATTATAATTCAAATATAGGGAAGTTCTACAGCCCTTGATATTATTTTCTTTTCCCTTAACTATTACCATTTAAATTAAACTACCAAAGCAACAACAACAACAAACAAACCCCTGTAAAATTTGGGGAAGGGAAAAGAAAAAGTACTTATTTTTGCAACTTCTTTTTTACGATATACTTTACTAAATCCGATTGTTTATTTAAGTATTACTCATTGAGAACATTTTTATGTTCTAAAATTCTAGATTCAATTTAAATATTTTTCCAATCATACTATACAATTTGTTTATAGTTGTTATATTCACACTTACTGGTATAAAACCAAACACAGTCAAAAAGAAAATAAAATCTGATAGTAGAAGGTTTTATCATAGGCTCGCACAGCAAAATAATCTTAAGTCAAGTTTACTGTAAGCATGATAAAGGCCATGGAGTAGAAAGAATAGAAATGTTAATCTTCTATTAAAAAACTACTACCGCCCATATATATTCTTACATGACCTCTTAAAGCAGTCTAGATTTTAAGATGTCCTTGCTGACACCTTTAAAAAGCAGTATCCTAAAAAGTTTTCAGTAGTATGAGAGACAGGGCCAGTGGTCACCCTTGGGCAGGAGGGAGGGGCAGCAGAAGCAGTGTGTCGAAAAGGACTAGGGGCACCTCTGCGATGCTGGTAATGTTCTGTGGTTTGAATAGTGCACTAATTACAAACGTGGGTTCACTTTGTTAAAATTAATTGAGCAAAACATTTATGATCTCTACACTATGTTAATATTATACACATCAAAAAAGTTTTCATTAAAATAATCAGTAGATGAACAAGTTCACCCATTTTGCATATTTTTATTTATTATCATTAGGCCCATTTTAAACTAAAACACTGACCTGTGGAGTTCAGTGACCACCTCAGAAAGAGTTTATTACAAACACTGCCCAACAAATGTAGTTCATAAAACAGACATAAACTGCTTAATTCCTGAGGATTCTGACAACATCTTTTCTGTTCTACAGATGAGGCTATCACATTTACAACTGAGGTTTCTCATATCTTAAATTATACTAAATAGGTCCTACATATAAACTTTCATTTTAAGAGAGAGAGCAAAACAAAGTTAACTACATAAAAAGCTCCTTTTCAGAATGGAAATGTAAAGCTCACATGCTATAAATTTTCACTGTGCTGAGTTAAAAAAAAAAAAAAGTTCTATTGAAAATTGCCCAGAACACTGCATATTCATTTCTGGTTTCTGAGACTAAATAATTCATTAAATAATAAATTTTAGAATTACTTTTTAAATGATAACATATGAAAAAAGGTTTTCATTCTGATCCTTATCCTCGTTTCAGTTAGACAGACTATTTTAAACAGTAAAAAATTTCAAAGTGTCCTTTCACATAACTTCTGACAATTTATAGCAGTTATAAAAGCAAAGTTTCCTTCCCTGGAACAATGAAAGACATGGGAGTCATGACACCCTAAAGAATGGACAGCACATTTTGGGCAGTAGGTCTGGTGAGGAGAGAAGCACTGTAGACAGGGGACTACTGAACAGTTTTGAATTTCTCCAACCGTGGTACTCTACCACTGGTATCAATTGCTAAGAGAATTTTATTTCAACTCTCTAAGACAATATGCCTAAACACACTTTAAACAACAGAATATAAATTTCTTTTAAAAAATCACATAATTAAATTATTAAAATTAACATATTTTAAACATACACAATACTATAGTGACCACATTTTTTTTAAAAAAGCAAACCTTTTCGGCATTTGAATGAAATGCAACAGCCATTTCCAGTCTATGTACTCTCTCTTCAGATGCTACTGTAAACTGTTTCCATACTCTGTTCAGTCGAGGAAGTGTATCCCCAGATGATCGAGAGGTGCAGCGCAGAGACTGGCACAACACAACTGTGGCCTGTAGCAACTGTCTTCCATAGTCATAAGTACTCTAAAAAAATAAATAAACATGATATTGTAGTAAAAGAATTCTGAAAAGAGGGATGGCAAAGTGTGCAGGAGGACTCTGGCTGGAATTAAGTCACACTACTGGATATCAATACCCAGTGACTCCACTGGCACTTATTACCATAAACTGTCAGCATGCACAGATAATGAAGGGGAAGCAATACTTTAGTTAGTTTCCAGTAAGTTTCTTTCTTATTCTGTTTTCCCCATCCCAGTCTGCTCAATTCCATGAGTCAAAAAGAATGTCTGTTCAGACATTAATTGAGACAAGTGGGTGAAAACAGGCACTTTATATTCCATATAGGAAACCAAACTGTTACACTGTGAACTCAGTTATTATGGAAATTAATTAACATACTTTCCACAAGAACAAAAAAAATATCTGTGTTGTTATGCTAACACTGATGAGATGTAGAAACTGGGGTTTCTGATTTACTGATATTAACATATACTTTATGTTAACTTTCATGAATGGTTAGATTGCCTAAAAACAACGCTGTAATATGTAATATAAATCATACAGAACCTGTGTTCAGGGAAAATAAACTCTTTCAAGTTTATGCAGGCTAGTTTTGATGCACCAGCTGACATTCTTAGTTCCGTGATATTTCTGGAATAACATAACTAACCTTCTTGTACTTGGAGGGTTAAGTTACATTATAATCATGCAGAAAGCTATTCAAATACTGAGCTTGTAGAAAAGGAAGATAATCAGTTTTGCACCTGTGCAACATCAACAAATTTTCTATGCTTTTCCAGTAAAACTTTCGTTTCCTGAGCATCATCGCCCAATCTGATGTGGGTCTTAAGCAGAGCATCCAAAAGTTCACTTAGCCACTCTACTGCCTAAATGAAAAGAAACAACTGTGAGGCTGGATTCATAAGTCTCTACTTATTATATCAAAATATCATATTTATTTAAAAAGCATATCGTGTGATTAATCTATTAGTTATAACTTAAGTTTCTAATAGCTTATTTCAATCAACGACAAGCTATTAATGATCTCACCTCCTCCTCAATATTTTTAAAAATCTAAAGATAAGACCTATTAAAGAGAAGCACTCTTTTAAAATTATCACATGATTTACTTTAATAGATCATATGCTTATGTAATCTAGATCTTACTGAATCTCATTACAGATTTATGCTACCATGTAAAGTCATAAATTTCCTCTATATCAACCTGAAATGATGTTTTCTTGTGCTAACGTCAAAAAGACACAAATTGTTCACCTACTTGAAAAACACCCTTGAGGGTTTAAAAAGCAATATACTATCCAGCCCTTATCCTGGGATATAACTGATAACAAGTCAACAGTAATAAACAGTAAATAATCCCAATTTCTAGCTCATTAGAGGATTTCATGAAGGAGGTAAATCAAATGAGACCAGTAAAATAACCGGGAATACAGAACTTTTATTATTTCAACAGTATAAACTAGAATCTGACTTAATGTTACTTTCTCAGTATCATGAAACATATACTTTATTTATAGTTAGGTGAAATCAATCTTCTAATAAAAATCAACTATATAACACTCTGGATCCTTACCTGGGCAGCATCTTCTTCACATTTAAACAACTGCACCATCTGGAGCATCTTTAACCTTCGTACATCTACCATGTCTTCACATCTAAGAAACCCAAACATAAATTTAGAACAGCATTTCAGATTTGTAACATCATTATCTGGCACACATATTCTATAGTATACTGAAATATTTACTCCAACGCTATGGAGACTAACTATTTTGTATTGATTTGTAATAATCTTAAGGGTATCTATATCTATGTCACATCAAAACTTCAAAATACCTGAATGATGCTGAATCCCACACCCTCTTGAGAACAAAATGGATCCTGCAAAGTACTGAAGCAAAGCATAAACGCAAGTAGTACACTAAAACCCAAAGATCTGCCTTGTCGATTACCATTAAACCAGCTTCAAAGATAAAAGCACGAAGTTTCTCAATACTAATTTAGAAGATGATGTTCAAGGAAATAAAAAATTAACACTTTTCATTCTATTACTAAGAACAATATTTAACTTTGAATAAAAGAAACACAAAAATTCCACCTATATCCATAAGAAGAAAAAAGCTATTGCTCTCTGGTTTTACAGAAATACAATATAGAGTATTTTTAAATTTACTATGGTCCGTCTGAATAACATACAGACTAAACTTTTAAGGTGACTCGACTTAACTCAGCTCTGATCCATTCCCTTCATTCCCACGCGATTCTATTATGTACTTTAGGTGGGAAGTAGAAATCTCACTGCAATTGCCAATACAAATAACAACTTAACCAGGAGGCACTGGGCTCCACTATAACTGATGTTCTTAAAGAAAACTTAACAATACAGACATCATTGTCACAAGGCTATTTTTATAAGGATGTCCTCAATAAAATCCCATAGCATATTGTTAAAATGAAACTTGGTTAAAGTAATTCTACAAAGGACTGAAGGCAGGTGATGATAAAAATTATTTCTAAAATATGAAGCTAAAAAACAATGTAAGGCAGTTTAATGATAAAGATGGTATCATCCATGTATTCAAACTTGTCATGTATTGAGCAATGTGCTTGGAAAAAAATAAGACACGGTCTCTAAGATGGTCCCATTTTGGGAGATGGATGTTTAAACAATGTGATGTTAATATAGAGCTGTATAAAGGATTTATGGGAGTAGGGAGGAAAAAGTGACTAACTTGTCTCAGAAGTCTAAAAAGGCTTCCAAGGGTAAGTATCCCAGAGTCTTGAAGAAGAAACCCACTAGGCAGAAAATGAGGAAGGAAGCAGTCTAAGTCATAAACACATCAAACAGCATGATGCATTCAGAAAAATGAAAACAATTATATGGTTTTGGGGTAAGTTACAGGAGATGGGACCACAGGATTGTATTACGGTTTCCTACACTATTCCACAGAGGCAGAAGTTCATTTGAGAAAACAGGAAGTCACCGAGAGAGGTTCTATACAAAGAAATTGTGTAATTAGATACGCTCTCGTGTATAACAGAATAGAGAGGAGCAGGATGATACAGAAATACTGAACAAAGAAAAGTCCAGGATAACAAAAGAGCAAAACTTTTGACATTTGATGTACTTGTAGAGCTGAGGGAGAATAGGGATTTTAGGATAAATCCCTAGCTGGGTAGCTGCTGGTAACTTTCCTGGGCAGGAAATTAGAGGAAAAGAGCAAGTTTTCGGGGAAAATGATTCCAATCTGGACATACTGATTTGATGAGTGTCTGGGGCATCCTGATGGAGATACTCAGTAGGCAAGTGGAATGATGGGCCTAAGCACAGGAGAGGGGTTTGTGTCAGAGCCATAACTACTCAATCGTGACCATATTAAAGAAAGTCATTAAAGTAGTGAGAATGTCTAGGAAGAACACATAAACTGAGAAGAAAATCTGGCTTCAGAACAAACCACAGAAGCAGTGACATCAGCTAGAGGACAAAGAAACAGTGAAAACTGAGAAGAAACAGAACCAGAAGGAGTGCCATGAAGATGTTTTTGAAGAAGACATGATTGTCAAGGAGTTTCAAGAAGGAAAAAATTCAGTTGTGTCTAAGACAATTCAGAGTGGTTAAGCAAAGTCAGGACTAAAAGTATTCTTGGATTTTGAGCAATCAAGTGCTTATTATATGTGGCAATTACAAAGTCATTGGAAACATCAGCAAGAGCAAATTTGGTGAAATGGTGAGTGTCGAAGTCAGATTGAGGAGGGTGGGAAAGTAAATTGAAGTGAGGAAGTAGTATGAGTGTAGGTAAGACCTTCAAAAGACTTAACTGTCAAGAATGAAAGCCCAAGGGCTAGAAGAAAAAGAAAATTGAAGAGAAACATATGTGCATGTGTGTAATTGTTGTTTTTTTTTTTTAAATAGGATTTCAGCATTTAAATGAGGGACAGGGATCAGAGTAGAGAATGAGTTAATGGAGTGAGGAGACAAGAGGATATACGAAAGGACTGACTCTGATAAGAGCAGAGCTACATCACCTTTTGTGATGAGAATGAATAGTAAAATGGATTTCTGCCTATTTTCTCTGTGATATAGGGGGAAAGTTTCTGTAGGTTTTATAAATGACTTTAAAATTCCTAAGTGTACAAAAAACCTCATACAAGTATGCTAGTTGTGTATACATGCATAGATTAATTTAATCCATCATTTCACAATACAGCCAGCCCTCTGTATCTGTGGGTTCCACATCCACGAATTCAATCAACTGTGGATCAAAAATGTTTGAAAAAAAGTTATGTAGTTCCTGATGTGTACCTATAGTGATTATAGTGATTTATTAAGAATGAAGAAACAATTGCAATGCCCTCATTCAGTGGTTTTCATGGAGTCCTCTTAAATAGAAAAGTGTTTGTCATTTTTCAACAGATTCAGAAAAAACAGAGAATGAGTATAAGGTAGAGTTTAACAATGAAAATATTCACAAAAATATTTTATGTTGTTGCTGATGCATACTATGTAGTTAGGCCTATGGCAGATGCACCTGTATTGAACATGTACAGACTTTTTTTTATTATTATTCCCCAGTAATAGAGTATAACAACTATTTACATAGCATTTACATTGTATTAGGTATTATAGGTAATCTAGAGATCATTTAAAGTATATAGGAGAATGTACATAGGTTATATGCAAATACAATACCATTTTATATAAGGGATCTGAGAATCTGTGAATTTTCATATCTGCGGGGTCCTGGAACCAATCCTCACTGGATGCAGAGGGACAACCATAGTTTGCAGTTGCTATTGCAAACTGAGTTTTCAAAGAATCCTTTAAATTCCTAGTTCTTCAATCAAATGAAACCAAACATCATTTTATCCTTACCCATCTTTTCCATCATCTTACTCTAATAAACATCAGTCTCTACTCTAATCCTTCTACAGCAAATATGAGAACAATGGATGTCTGACAATTTGTTAGTAAGAAGTTTTGATAAAGAAACAGATCAATGCAGATGACAGATAGCACCAACTAAACCAAATGAAAATTGGAAAACAAAATTCTCCAGAGTTTTCTTAAAGGACAAAAGAATCACACTGGGGATAGGAATGCAAAGTACTTGAGTGTAACTGAAATTCTCACTATTGAGTAAAAGGGAAAAGGTACCCATTTATTAACTTAACTGTCATAATTTGTTAGTACAATTATACACAGTAATTATTACACTCACCAGAAACTCACTACATGTCTACTATATAACAGGTAAAAACTTTTAGTGTGAATAAAAAATATAAATTATATCATTTTTCATTTTAATTAATAATGTTGTCTTAGCAAAAATAGAATTAACAATCAAACTTTGCCTTTGTTTCCTAAGCTGCATATCCTCCATCACTCCTTGAATGTGATCCACATTTTCTTTATTTTCAATGGTTACATCCTTTCCATAGGCCCAGGATGCCTGATTGGAGATCTGATCCAGCAGACCTTGACCTTTTTCACGCAAACCTTGCAATCCTACATCTAAAACAAAAGTTACTACATTTAATCTCTTAAACAACAGAAGTGTTTTCCCTCCAACTAAGCCCGCTAGCAGACACTGTACTTGGATTCCATTGAACAATCTTGGAATGGAGTCCTCTGAACATTTTGAGCAACAAAATCTCTTCAAATGTGACTCAAACCAGTGTTCCCCCTTTCATGCCAAATTCCCCTTAAAGAGAATTTCAAAGGGGTAAATTTCCACAGATAATAATAGTTTTTAAAACTGAAAGCAGGAGAAAAGTGTGAGACTTTTTATTTTAATGAGTAAGAATTTTCCATTTTTTCTTTTATGCTTTTTATATAGTCCAATTTTTAGGAGGACAAGGTAAATATTTAGTTCCAAAAAAGATATAAGTTACAAGACTTCAAATCACTTAAGCAACATTAAAGGATGCTGAAAATTTTGAGAATAAGCACTATTAAGCTTATATTCAATGAGAAGCAACACTTAGAATATGTTAGCAATACTGCAAATTAGAGAAATAAACAAGAATTTCTTTTCTTTTTCCAAGAAAAATTGTGGCTCAAGAAAACTTCTGACATTTTCAAATAAATTTCACTTGGCATATTAAATACTAAATATGTATATCAAGCATATCATCTGCTAAAATAACAAAAACTCTAAGCATGGAAAACACCAATATGAACATGATTTTTCAAAATCTTTTCAATAATTAATCTAGTCCAAACACATATTACCGCTTTCTATTAAACCTCTGCCTTAGGTTTCTGCTGTTTCTCCTATATTTGCCTTTGCCCTCCTATCCCACTCAATCCACCCCTACTTCCCACTTTTAACATCCACCTTCTACCTCTCCAGGAATGACCTAGGGAAAGTCACTGTATTTACCACTCTACTAAATGTTAAAGGCCTTGATGTCAAGTGAGAGAATTGGACCATTCTCCCCTTAGAGAGTAGGTAATCTTGGCAATATTTCCAGTTTGGAGAAACAAATGAACAGAACCAAACCAACTATTTTTTCACAAGGTTAGGATATAGCAACAAAAATCATTGCATAAAACACAGTTTTGGGCATACAGTGTTTACCACAAAACACTTCACAGCTAATCACAGTTTATGCATGCACTGCAAATAACTGTTCCTAGTATATGCAAGACATAGCACCTGTAGATATAGCTGGGTAAATAAGAAAGGCTAAAGGTCCAATGAATGAAGAGTGACTGACCAATTATGCCCTTCAAGGGAAAAAAACCTTTTTTATACTAATTTTTCCTGTGTTTCCTGTAAATAATGATGAGTTCAATATACATGACTTGTCTAACCATGGTTAATATTTTTTTAAAAGAACCTCTATGTTTCAGCATTTTTAAAATCTGCTTACCAACACTTTTCAGCTTCTCTTCAAGCAGTTTTAAAGTTTGCTGAATCGATGCTCCATCAGCTGGTGCTACATCTACGCACAACATCCCTAATAAGCCATCCAACTGCTGAGACAACTAAAGCAGAGGGACACCAAAGAGATAACCCTGATGTAATCAGCATCTAAAATGTTTAATGATTAATGAGGTTTATCTCTAATGAGGTTATCACAATTATACTTGAAAAAGACTGCTGTTAAAAGACAAGAACGGATAATTAGAATACATGTTATCTGAAAGAGCACAAAGATGCATGCACCAGAAAGGCAAAGAAATACATTTAGGTCAGCAGTATAAAAGTTATGAAACTTCCATTTCATTCTATGTTATAAAGCATAAACACTGAGAAACCATCAAAATAAAAATATCTACTAGTTGGGATACTCTATGTAGACAAATAAGGTTTAGTTGCATGCAGATTGACTTAAAATTTTTTTGAAAAATCAGATTTTATTTCATTTCCCCCTCTGGTACATTATTTTACTGTTCCAAAAAAATAATTAGGAGACATGCAAATCTGCAAAAATTATGTGCAGATAAGTGTTCAGATAATTTCAAGAAAAGAAAAGCCATCAGAGAAGACACTTACATCTTGGGCAACCCCATGAAATTCAAGAGCTGCTTGTAAGAGGTTTTGCCTAAATTCTAGCTGACTGGCCTGTCGATAACAAACATCACTAAGTTGTTGCTGCAGGGACTTCAGTTCCACAAGATCTTCCTCATCCCCAGCATTTAAGAGTGCTGCAATTTGCTGATTAAGCTCCACATATACTGCAAACCATTCCTATAATAGAGACATCACAATGAAGTCAATTAAAGATAAAATTATCTTTATTATTTGCTGGAGAACTACATTATATTTTCTAATTTCTCCAGATACACTAAGTAACATACAAAAGAATTTTCTTAGGCAAAATTATTTAATTGAGATGAACAGTCTCTAACCCCCAACCCCTTCCATTGCAATCCTTGGAACTCATTCCTGCCAAGAGCAAAATCTCCTATAGCCTCATCCTGGCCTCTAAATGTTGCCTTCTCTTGCTTTATATTGAACCTGTCCACTTTTAGAGAAAGCAGTTAGTTCAGTGCTGTTTTTGTTTTCATAGCTGGCATACTCTAAGCCTTCAGATAAAGGGATGGCTGCCTCAGTTCTTATAACTATTTCCAGATAATTTCTCCAAAAAAACACATCTCACTTAAGTGCATGCACTCTGATTACGGTACACCTTCCCAACCTTTCCTGTCGCATGCTCTCATCCAGGGAGTTTAGCAAGGTCACTGCCTTCCTCTCAGCATCAGCCTTCTTACCGACTTCCACCACGTAGACACCTACTCAACACTGAACTCTCAGTTCCTTGACTCCTTCCCTTGTCTCCAACTATCCTCTCCTCATCCAACCTCAGCTACTCACTCCAATGGACATAAAATCCTGTAGTTATATAACAGCTCCCAAAATCTCACTTTTAAGAATCCTATTCTCCAACCACCACTTACCAGCTCTCCAATTCACATCCTTTAGTAGGCTCACTCTTACAACCTCACGGAGCCTACCAATTCACTCACCTCAGCATCTTTTACTGGCCAGCACTCAGAAGCCCTTTGTGCTCAATTCTATCTTTGATCAGAGGGCTCTCCTCCCTTCCATCAAATTTACCTGTCAAACCTCAGTCCTACTTTTTTTGCCTACTATCTCTATACAAATAGGTAAATATGGCTACTCATGGTTATCCTTTAAAAATTTCTACTAGCCCTGACCGTCATGGCTCAATTGATTGAGAATCAATCCACAAAGCAAAAGGTCATGGGTTTGATTCCTAGGCAGGGCTCATGCCTGGGTTGCAGGCCCAGTTCCTGGTTGGAGTACGTAACGCATCAATGTTTCTCTCCCTCTTCTTCTCCCTCCCTTCCCCTCTAAAAATAAATAAATAAAATCATTTTTAAAAGTTACTATTAAATAGGCCTTTAGTAATCATATTACATTTCTCTAGTCAATTCACTTTTCCATTCTCAAGATTATTTTTTTTAATTCCTTGAATCTCCAACTTTCTTTTCACCTTTTTTACTCTCAAAGAGAAATCTAACTTCTTAACTCATTAGGAAGCAATCAGATGAGTCTCTCATCTCACCAACGAATCTATAACCTTCCCTGCTTCTGTAGCCTTATGCTTTGCCCTCCCTACTGTAATAAATGAACTGTCCCAGCTTCTAAGGACCAACCACTTTGCTTGTGTGTTATATGCTATCCTCTCCTGCCTATTCAAAGGCTTTGCTCTTGCTTTAATTCTCTTCTCTCTTTCCCATCAAAGTCTCCTTTTTCAATTACATTATTTCCATTAGCATACAAATAATATAAGTATCTTATATTAAAATAAAACATACCCTTAAGATATGTGTTTTACTGTACATAAATTAAAACTCCATAGAAAGCCCTACAAATCCCCATTAAAGGAGTTCTCTATACTCATTCTCTCATTTCCTATTCTCTAACTGTGCTTCCCACTCTTGTGAAACCACTTTGGTTAAATTCTGAGACTTAGCTGACTGGACTCCTCAGATGCACTTGACAAACATGACCAATGCCTCTTCCTTAAAATGCCTTTTTCTCGTTTACTCAGACACACAGCTCCTTTTGGCCTCCCTGCTGACTCTCCTTCCTCTTCTTGCTTTCTAAATTCAGGAGTGACCTACAGCTCAGGTTTCCAAGGCTTTCTGTGACTAAATCAATACTCATTGGGATTGGATGATTTCATCTAGTCCCATGCCTTTAAATAACATATATAGGCTTATAACTCCCAAATTAATATCCTCAGTTCTAGACATTGATTACCCAACTGTCTACTAGCCATCTTCATTCAGATGACTCTCAGATATCTAATATTTAACCTATCCCCAAAGATACTGATTTTCAAGCCTCTCAACCTGCTCCTCTCCCAGGTTTCACCACCTTAATGATAGTTGCTAAGGCCAAACCTCTGGTTCTTCTTAAAAGAGCAAGTCTTGCTGGCTCAACCCATGAATCCAACAACTTCTCATTACTTCCACTGCCTTCACTCTATTAGTCTTCTTTCTTCCTATTTTGTTGTTAGTCCCTACTCCACATAACAGCCAGTGATCTTTTAAAAAACACTAATCAATTCTTGGCTAATAAATTTATTTTTAGCTTCATTTAATTATGCTTTTAGAAAGAATCTAAAACTTAGTACTTGACTGTTTTTAATACAAAATGGTATGTTTAAAGTTTCTCTAAATTCTTCTCCTATTAACCAATCAATATGCTAGAAATTTGTCATTATAATTTCATAAAACCTGAACAATTCCAATACATGTTTTAAAGTGTTGACTTCTGTTTACAAAGAGAAAAGAAAGCTTTTAATAAAATATTACAATATCTTAAACAGCATAAATTAATATACTTATCCTGCACCAGCCTATTCTCAAGGTGACAATGTGGTGCCATCTATTGGTTAAAATGGTGCAATTTTCTTTTTGTAAACCTTTTAGAAAAAAAAATTTCCAATATATTCAAAAGTAGAAAGAACAGCACAGTTGACCCTTCAACAACATAGGTTTGAAGTGCATGGGTCTACTTACACATGCATTTTTTTTTCAATAAGTACTGTAAATGTATTTTCTCTTACTATTTTCTTAACATTCTCTTTTCTCTGGCTTGTTTTATTGTACTACAGTACATACAACACATACAAAAGGTGTGCTAATCAACTGTTTGTTATTGGTAAGGCTTCCAGTCAACAGCCAGCTATTGGTAAATTTCAGGAGAGTCAAAGTTATATGTGGATTTTTGACAGTGAGGCAGGAGAGGAGGGTTTTGTGCCCCTAATTCCCTCATTTTTCATGGGTAAACTGTACAATAAAACCCCTTGCACCATCCATCTTCAGTAATCATCAATTCAGGGCCAATCCTGTTTCATCAGTGCATCCAATCTCTGCCACCTCCTAATTCTGAAAAATTCCAGGTATTATCTCATTTAAAGAAATGAGATCCATAATAAGCCATCATTGCTTCTTTTCTTTGGCACCATGTCTATGAATGCAGATGTCAAGGTATGCGGATATATCCTCAAGCACTAAGGGTGGAAGAACGGAAAAAATGCTACATCTTAAGCAAGACCATGAAATACAGGTTTCTCTGAGAGAGAAAGAGGCATGGAGGCAGGGATAGAGATGGCGAGGGGAGAGGGAGAAAGGAACTCATCTAATATCAAGAGACTGGTGTTTCAACCTTAGTCTAACTACTCACCATCAAAAAACGAACTCTCCCAATTTCTTCATGTATAAAATAAGATGATCAGTATTAGAATACTGTATAAGATTCTTTTCAATTCAAAAGTTCTGAAATTTATTATTGATTTACATTAGCAGTAAATGTAAGCACATGGAAAGGGTCACCCATAAGTAATTTGTTTCCTTAAATTGATTTTAAAACCTTATAAATATAATAAAAATTAAAAAAGCACCTAAACAGAGGAATCTCTATGTATGCCATTTGCACTTTCATTCAACTATATGCAATGTAAAAATGTACTTTTCAATATATATATTTTGTGTATATAGTTACACTTCTTTTGTGAACTTCTTTATAATATAATCTAACATAACTGCATTTATTCCTCTGGCAGCTTTTAAAAATATAAAATATAGATAAATTCTGTCTTTAAGATCCTCATGTGTCATATATCTGTATTTAAAGAACTTCTGGATAATTTCATAACTTTATCCCCTAGATGAAGTCTAGAATGTACTATAGCAAATAATATTTTCAAGAACTAAAAAGGAGGACAAACCATAGAATATAGTTAATTCTGCAGTACATGTTCCAGAACAATCCACAAGGCTCAGATAAATCACAATCTATGTCAAAAATATCAACAGAATTAAGTTATTTAAAATGTACCAAGAAAATTAAAAGACTGTAACCTCAGGAACAGAAGTTATAAATTAAATACAAATTATTCAGTATTTTCTAAGCATAAAAGAAAAAAACCATTATGCTGGAACCTATGAAATATGGGAAATATGTAGATTTTTCAATCATAGAACTTCATTTTTAAATCTCTTACAAGGACTAATTAGGGAAAATGCAAAAACAATATATTTAGTAAGTATACAGTAAAGACTTTAATAAATATGTATTTACTAAATTAGTAAATATATATATTTGCTCTATATATATGTACATATGTGTATCTATATATGTATACATAGAGCAAATATATAGTAAATATTTAGTAAATACTATCCAAATCTTGTGATACCACCTACTTACATATTATTCCCTCAGCTACATTATAATTCCTGTAGGGTACAGTTTCTATTTTATCTGTAAGATAGCTAATCATTAAAGCTGATTTGGGAAATATTATAAAGAAAATAATATAAGGAAACCAAACACAGTGCTATATATTTAGAAGGAAAATAATTAGATCAGATATTGTTAACATGCATCTCTAATAAAGAGCAAATGATTCTTGGTCAACAATTCAAATTTATTCTTGACAAAAGCATAGTCAATATTTATTCCCAATATTTGGGAATAAATATATATAAATATATTCCCAAAAGCATTCCCAATATTCAACTGGGAAAGTTGAAGGGGAAAGAATTAGAGAAATACAATGTTCAGATGACCCTTAAATCTTATCTGGGCCCAGAGTTTAACATTACTATTGATAAATTATTTATACTGTTCTCCATTGTTGTGCATTTAGATGCTGAAGGTCAAGATGCCTATTACATTCACCCTTGAACACATCCTCCTCCCCCTCAATTAATACGTAAATCCAATCAGTGTATATTCTGATCACTTGGAGTTGCATCTGAAGGTGGGCTAACTTCTTTTTCTACCTATTTGTGAAGAAAGGTTTTATGCCTCATATTATATGTAAGGCTGAATACTATAAGTGTATGTATGTAAATTGATCGATTTTTTTAAGACAGGTAATCTAAGAGATAGAAGTGAATAAGTTTTATTTTTCCAATTTTGTAGTCAATCTATTTAAAATTACCATAAAAATATGACTTGGAAGAGAAAAGGAGGTAACTGATCTGCAAATTGGATAATCACTTTCTCAATAATGAAGAGTTAACTATAATACAGCATAAGCTTAGCATATATCAGTTTCCTCCATGTAACAAGATGTTAAATTTCTTTTTATTGTTGTTCAACTACAGTCAGATGTTAAATTTTAAACCCTCTTGAACAATTATTATCTATAATCTGCCTATAGAATAATTTACTTCTCAATTTCGTAACTGTTGATTTCATATCTCCCCCACAGTTACTAATGTAAACCCTCAACATAAAGTACAAACATATATCCTGCACCCTATGTACTCACTCTCCATCAGTTATGATTAATGTAACAATTCTACAATTAACTGTTAGGCATTTAATTGTATTATATACTCCCAAAAAGTAGGGACAGGTTTCCCTCTGATGACTTAAGAATCATAGAGTTTCTGTGTGAAGGACCACACATGGAAGTCCTATTTCTGTACGATCACTCTTCCTTCCATCAATACAGTTTTTAATATTTCACATGAATTGTATGTATAAATATATGTTATTTAACTGTATTGGAGATAAAATCAAAGCTAAACTTCAATGAATATGTACCTAGTGGTCAAAATGTACCATACTTTGCCATATATAATGCACACTTTTTTGCCCAAATTTTTGAGGGAAAAATAAGGATGCATATTATACATGGGCAGTGCTAATTCCCATGTGAAATGTGAATTACACATGGGAATTACTACTAAAATGTGGGTGCAGATTATACACAGATTATACACAGCAAAACATGGGTACTTTATGGCCTCTGAACATTAAACATACTGTATGCTTATATGCTTATACCAAAGTTTATAGCAACTTAGTACTACATATGCTATTAATTATGCACATTAAGAACAGCATTATAACTTGCAGAGGAAAAAAAGCCCTCACACTGTGCTGGCTCTCGATTTCTTCGTGCTTCTGCTGTAGGGCCTGGGAAGCCCGAATAGAATCTCCAATCCCCCACTGGGCTCTTAGCTGTTCTGACCCAGGTCCTTCGAGCCAGTTCACAACCTGTAAGAAGAAGTTGAGATGAAATTTTAAAATAAGCAAAGCTTTTCAAACTTTCATTCTAATTGGTTTTCCTTCCCAAAGTTCCTCAAGTATTTTTCACTTAAATTCTTTAAATTTTATTGCATAGGCAGTAAATATTTATTTTAGAACTATACAGCTATAACAGGACAACTTATCCAAAACCTAAATTGAAGGAATGTATGCTCCAAAACCTCAGGCTTTCAGCTATCTGATCATCTGCCACAAAAAAAGAGGATTAAAAATTAACTTACAATTAAGAAGATAAAAAAACTGTATGATTTAGAGTTAGAAATGATATCTGTCAAATTTCTTATCTAACCCTTAGGAAACCTCTAAGTTTTAGAGAGATTAAATGATGTGCCCAAGGTAACATAATCCATTATTGAAAAACCAGGCCTGAAAGCCATGAGTCGGTCCTGTCAATACTTTTCCCAAGGCACTGATAAAAGTGAATGAATTAACTAACATAAAATTAGAATACTATTTTTCTTAGTTTGAAAAGAAAATTAAAAACCAGCTAGTAGTAGACTTATACTACCAGTAGTATTTTACTAGTAGTGGAATTATACTACTGTAATACACTCTAGGCATCTTAAGATCAACAAAACATTCAGACCCACAAGATTATTTGAAGTCCCAATGACACCAATCTACTCAGAAGGATGTAGGGTGGAGACTAGTTTCCCAGAACAGCAGCACTGGACATTTCTCTTCTGCTGAGCCGCTGAAGCAGTCCAACAGTTCAGGTGTAAGGAGATGAGATCCACAAGTACAGGTATGGGATCAAAACCTCATATCCCCCACCACAGTGGTCATGACTGTTATAAAGTCAATGAACCTGCCCAAAGTTAAGCCCTTCATCAAGTATTAATAGTTTTCCAAATCCAGATCCAGAATATTTTTTACTATAAACAGTGTTGCCTAGTAACATAACTGACATTCCAAATTTTTATCAGGTTTTCAGGAGAACGGAGCTAGATACTTAAGCAAAGATCAAATTTCCATGAAGAAGAAAAAAAGGTTTTTATTAACTCTTTATCCACAAACATGTATTCTCTGAATCCAATAGATACAATGAAGTACCTTTAACAGAAAAAATAAGTTTATTAAGATATACCTGTTACTAAATTAGAATAAGGAATTCAACAACTGATGTATGGTTATGCTCCCAAGAAGTGAACGAGGGTGTTAAATTAGTGAAAATTGAATTTTTCTAAATTTATTTTTTTTCACTGACTTATCCCTGAAAACGTAAAGAGAAATCAGTATCTCAAATAAATAAACTCTATGATAAATAATATCCATTATAGTTATCAGTCACTTATTTCCCACAGTTCAAATTGGTAGCATCAGACTTCATGTGGTATGCAGGCTTTCTCCATGCTGTTGCTGCTTATTTCATTCTTTCATGTATTCATTTTTATTTATTGATGTTAGAAACAGAGGGGAAAGTGGCTGGAGGGAGAGAAACAATCTGAAACATAATATTAAATAACCAGGGGATAAACAGTCTTAGCTTAGAGGTTTGTAACAGAATATCACAGACCCATAATGCATTTCTGTTACTACCAGGTTAAAGTACATTCATTTTGAAATCTAACAGCTCATGTAATTTTTTTATAATTATATAAGTGACACACTATAGAAAAAATCATATATATATTTCCTTCCATTAATTTTTATATGCATAGTGTTTTCATATGTTGCTCCAGATTTGAATGCCACAGCCAATTTTCATAGAATACAAGTAATTTCTCTCCTGTGTTTTTCACTTAACATTGAACTATACTATAATGATTTTCCGTGTGGCTCAATGCTTACAGTATAACAGTATAATTCTCAATACTTACAAATCTTTTTTAAGAAGGCTTAATTCCTTGCCTCCTGCTTGCTTTCTGTCTGCCTCCTGGCTGCCTGCCTTTTTCCTTTCCTTCCTCCCTCCCTCCCTCCTTCCTTCACATCTGTCCAACCAAGCAACCTGTCTACCCTTGTTAAGAGCTAAGTAATATACTACCTTAAATAACTATTATACCTGATTTCAAGACTCCAATTCTCTATTGTTGAGCATGTAGAATGTTCCCAATTTCCACCAATTCTAAGTAATTACATAATGAATATTATAAATAACATTTTATATTTAACATTATATAGAGTATTTTATAAGTTATATATAGTATTTCTTCTAATTCTATATTGCTCTCATTACTATGTAATACAAATATGAATACAGAATCAGATGTAAAATGGCTTTTAATTATTTCCAACAATTAATATAATCGATTATTTCACTAAAACTGTCTAAAGTCTAAAAATAAGAGCGGGATAAAACATCTCAAAATATTTAACTTTAACAATGTATTATACATTGTTTTTTAAATTGAAGACATTATTTACACACTTAAACTTTGCTTTTAGAATATGATAGAAACAAAAGCAGGTGCCATAAATCATGATAACTGGGGAAAAACAATTCACTGACATGTAATTTTCAAGGAGCTATAAATAAAGTAAAGGATTCTTGGTGCAAAATATCCAGTTACATAGTCAAGTGCACATATAGCTTTAATGTATGCTAAAAGTAATTTCCCTTAGGATGCAACATCAGTAAAATGTATGACTATTTCTAATAAAAATGATGAAAATTGAGATTGATGCCCTAGTAAACAAATTTATTTAAATGCATTAATGATAATGGTTTACCAAACCAGGTTATAAAACTTAATTTCAATCAGGACATCTTACTCAGTCAATCTTAATATTAACTTACTGCAAAAGCAGTTCCATGCTTAATCTGTATTAGTGCGACTTCTCAAATGGTTACATTTATATGCAAAGTATAACCCTGAAGATGTGTTCTTAAAATCTACCATGACAAATTATTTGAAAAGGCCAAAAACGCGTGTGACTATCCACCATTCTTTCATGACCAGATAATTTCTAAAGAATGCAAAAGAGAGTATCTGGAAGTATATGAAGTCACATGAAGCAGAAGGGCATGTCAAACATGTGACCCGGTGAAAGAATATGAGGAAATGGGCACATCACTTCCAGCTGTATACTTATGCAACTCCTATTTTGCCTCTGTGTTTCCTTTCTACAAACAAGACAAAGCACATGAATGATCCAGAAATAACATTTGCAATGCTGGCAGTAATTACTGCCACAATAAATAAGAAGAATCACAAGAGCATTTTTCAGGAAAGTATCATTATCTCCTACCCAGAAGCAAGTAAAGTCTAATTTCTAAATGTAGCAGCAGCAGCCCTGGCCACATAGCTCAGCTGGGTGGGGCAACGTCTCAATATGCTAAGCTTGTAGGTTCAATCCCCAGTCAGGGTACAAAAAAAGAATCAACCAATGAATGCATAAATAAGTGAACAACAAATCGATGTTTCTCTCTCCCGTCACTTTCCCCTCTCTATTTCTACAATCAATAAATAAAAATGAATGAATAAATGAAAGAATGAAGTAAGCAGCAACAGCATGGAGAAAGCCTGCATACCACATGAAGTCTGATGCTACCAATTTGAACTGTGGGAAATAAGTGACTGATAACTATAATGGATATTATTTATCATAGAGTTTATTTATTTGAGATACTGATTTCTCTTTACGTTTTCAGGGATAAGTCAGTGAAAAAAATAAATTTAGAAAAATTCACTTTTCGCTAATTTAATATAAGGAGAGATAGTCAACTTTATGATTATCTTCATATAACCAAAAAATTTTATTCCATTTTCCTCAAATCCACAAGACTGAAGATATTACAGTTTATGCTCTCTATGTGCTGACATGATCAATATATGTTATCACATAGCTAAATTTAAGTAATCATTTGGCAAGGGAAATAGATCTTTCCCTAAAATGTGACAGAGTGTAGGACCATTAGAGGATGAATATTAATGTTCTAACCAATTAGCAAGTAATGCTCATAAAGAAAACTCAATAGTAATAAAGTTTGTTTTTAACAATAATCTCGTTACTATCATCACCACCGTTATAAATATTCTCATCATCTCCCTTCTCTATTTCTTCTTTATCCACTTGAGCTGGCTGGCCCACCATTTCAGTAACACATTTGGCAATACATTAATTAACTCCTTTGCCCCTTTGTCTTTTTATCATGCCCACTGACCCCAGGTAGCAAAGCACAAATGCTGGATGAATATCACATCTCCGTGCTGCACCTCAAACTGGTAGGGCTGTATGACAAGCCAGAAAGGTTCCACCATAAATTCAGAATCAACTTACCTAAAACTGCAACTATATTTCTGTGGTAATTTCACTCTTCCAATCTCCACAAAGAAAATCTAGAATCATATCCACGTCATTTAAACCTCTACTCCTCTCTTCAGCAACACCCTACTACCCTGCCTATAAACCTACACCACCAAGCAGATGACCTTTGTTTCTTACTTTGCAAAAAAAAGAACACATCACACAAGAACTCCATCTTCCTGATGTCTGACTTATACAAGAAGCACCTCTGGATTCCTCCTACCCACCCTTCCTTCTGTTACAAAAGGGGAGTTCTCCCTCTTTCATTCTAAAGCTAATCTCTTCAACTGTGCTTTGAAGTCCATCCACTTCCAACTTGTCAGGAACTTGATAGTATTAATTACTTTTTCTCTGTTGCACATTGAACCCTTCCCTCCAAATAGATCATGCCACTAAGCTTTAAAGTTCTTACAGTTTTTCTTATTATTATTGTTGTTGTTGTTATTATTATTATTAAAAGACAAAAACACTACACTTGACACCTATTGAGGGATGAATTGTGCCCCCCACCCCACCAATTCTAATTCTCAGCACTTCAGAATGTGACCATATTTACTTAAAGATAGGGTCTTGAAAGAGGCAATTCAATTAAAATGAGGTTGGTAGAGTGGCCCTATTCAAATGGCCAGTATCCTTAAAAGGAGAGGCAATTTGGACACAGGTAGAGAGGGAAGGGGATGTGAAGACCCAGGAAGAAGATGTGCACAGAAAAAACAGGATCCTCCCCTCACTGTCCGCAGAAGGAATTACCCCTGCCAACACCTAGGTCTTGGACTTTTAGCCTCCGGACTGTGAGAAAATATTTCTGTTGTCTAAGGCCCTAGCACTTTGTTACGGCAGCCCTAGTAAACTAATACAACCCCTCTTCTACCACTTCTTGGCACTAGTCAATTGCTCATCTTTCCTTCAAAGACAAAATTCTCAGAGTCAACTGTACTGAGCATCTCCTTCACCACAACTTGCTCATTCCTGATTCCTGAACTCATGCCAATGTGCTTCCAGCCCTGCTCCTCATGTTCTGGGTTCACCTATGACCTCAACCTTATATATTCTAATGGACATGTTGAGTCTTATTCAATCTTATTCTTTCAGCAGCATATGACAAGGTTCTCAACTCCTTTCCTGAAATGTTTTCTTCTTTTGGCTTCCTGGATGCAGAACTCTGTGTTTTTCTCCATCTCTGGCCAAACCTTCACTGTCTACTTTTCAAGAATACGCTCTTCTACTTTACTATTACATAGAGGAGTTTCTGAAAGCTCAGATAACAGGCTCACTCTCACTGACTCTCAGCTTTTTCCTTGGGCAATTCTCATCCTTTCAAAGCCTTTGATTTCCATTCATATACAAATGACAAATGTCACCAGCCCAGACTTCCCTGATTTCTGGACTTGTTCAGGACTACCCTTCTACATCTCAACTTAGATGTCTCCAAGTCACCTCAAATTCAACATATCTAAACCTAAATTCCTGATTCTCCACACTCTTTTCCACTTACATTTAAACCCAAACACGATCTAGTGTTTTATAATTGTATACCACCACCATCCATCAAATCTTGCAAGCCATAAAAATGACTCACTTCTGATATCTTCTTTTTCACCCTTAGTCCCAGCAGTCTCCCTTCTGGAAACTTGAGTGGTTACAATTTTACAACAGTTTAATCATGTACCATAAAGGTGGGAACTTTGTCTATTTTACTCATCATTATATTACACCTAGCACAATGTCACAACTGACATACACATTCGTATTTGAATGAATGAGCAAATAATAGATACTAATAGAAAAGTCACTATGTGCCAAACACTAACCATTTTATAAAAATTATCTTCTTTAATCCTTGTGAAAGCCCTATTAAGTAGGTATTATTATTGCTGTTATTGTTATTCTCAGTTTACTGAGGAGGAAGCTATGGCATCAAGATGTTACAGTTCATTCCCCAGGTCAAACAATTTGAAAATGATAGAAAAGGGTGAACCCAGATTATCTGGGTGACTTGACACCACTATGCTATTCCACCATTATGGGTTTCAAAGATACCCCCTTATCAATGCTGCTTTACTTATCCATGGTCAACAGTGGTTGAATAATTAAAATGAAAAATTCCAGAAATAAACAATTCATAAGTTTAAACTGCATGTTGTTCTGGGTAGTGTGATAAAATCTTCCACTGCCCCTCCCAGGATGTGAATCATCCCTCTGTTCCATGTGTCCACACTATATGTGCTATCTGCCCATTAGTCACTTAGCCTTCTCAGTTACCAGACTGTCATTGTACTGCAGTGTTGCGTCCAAGTACAGCAATGCTTATTTTACTTAACAGTGGCCACAAAGTGTGAGAGTAGTGATGCTGGCTATTAGGATAGGCTAAAAAGAAGCCATAAAGTGTTTCTTCTAGGTGAAAAGGTATGTAAATATGTGAAAAAACATAGTATATTTAGGTCTTTGTACTATTCATGATTTCAGGCATTTGGGGGGGGTCTTGAAACATCCTTCACAGAAAAGGGGGACTACTGTACTCTTAAACTAATTAGCTAAGCTTACCTGGATTTAATACAAGCTGTCTTTAACTTGTGAATACATTGCATTTAAAAAGTTATACATAATTAATGCTCAGAAATCTTTAGTTTGGTTACCATGAGATAAAACCTAAATCCCTTTGCCTGGAAATCAAGATCTTCCATAATCCAGCTCCTGCCTCATTTCAAGCCTTTGTCCTTGTGACATCCTGATGATCTGGTCAGGCATCAGCAAACTAGAGGCCAAAAATGGCCTACCACTGGTTTTGCAAACAAAATTTTATTAGAGCACAGCCACACACACTCATTTACAGAATGTCTATGCACTACCATGGCAGATTAAATAGCCATAACTGCAAGAAAAACTGTATGATTCACAAATTCTAAACATTTACTATTTGGTGTTTTACAGAAAAAGTATGCCAAGAACAGAAGCAGACTTGTTGACTAGATGTAGTTCAACTGAAGTAAATACAATTGTTGCCATTAATCAAGTCCTGGGTTCTTTCAACAAACCTTTCAAAAGTAGACTTATGATCTCTGTTTTAGTAATAATAAAAGGAAGGGAGGGAAAAAAGGAGAGGAAGGGAAAAAACGGAAGTTAGATGGAGGCTCAGGTGGCTAAATAATGTAACCATTACTACACAGCAAATATATGGAAGAATTAGGCTTCAGAACATGTTTTTAGTCTACGATGCTCTATGACTCAAAGGCCAACAATTTCCCATGGTGCCTTACTGCTTCCTTTCTCTTCAATAGAGTCTGGGATTTCATGCTGCTATTATTTATTCATGCTGTTCTTTATCCTCCACAAAATGCTAATTCTTTTAAATCTAAAAAAGGTGCCTGGTGAAATCACACATTCTTGGAGGACAAGCTCAAGTACTACTTCTTCCACTAGATTTTCCTGGAGTACCTGCAACCAGAGGAGTAAGTGCTCCTATAAATGCCCATAGAACTTCAGTCATAACCTCACAACACTTAACGCTCTCCCCTCCTTAAGTTCAATGACAGCAAAAGCCAAGTCTACCTTTATATCCTCTATAAATACCTAGCACAATGTCTTCTACATAATAAGCACTTAATAATTATCTAATGAATAAATAAATCTAATAAAAACATTTCTAATCTGAGTTTTTAAGTAAAATATCCTAAGGTTTATCTCTTAATAATGCAGCACAAAAATTCAGAACATAGTCTAAATAAGAAAAATGTCTTAGCACCAATTTTTAGTATAAAGGTAGCTAAAAATTTATAAATATTAAGCACATTGAAAGCCTTCTATCAGTTTCATAAAAATTTAATATTATAATTATTTATATTACAGTGTACATTTTGCTAGGATAGAAAAACTCAACGTCCAAATTAACAAAAAAATAACATTATTAGAAATAAATTATCAACAATAAAATGTTATTTATTGCAAGAATACAGAGATCACAGATGTTTCCAACAATTAGGTTTTTTCTGAAGTTCATTCTAATAGTGTGAGTTGAATGCTCAATGTCATTATTCTAGAAAGAACATAACCTTCATGAAAATACTATTTGTAAAACCACACATAATTAAAAATAGTTTAGAGTCTGGTTTGATATATCTAAGGTTCTCTATAAATAAGGTTTACATAAATAAGGCTCGACATAAAAATCAGTCACAGAGTAAAAGTTATTTTTAAGAAAACTCAACATTTATCATTAAGAAGAGTTAAATACATTCAAATCAGATACCTACCTGCATCACCTTCTGTTGAATTTCTTCTAACTGTGTACGCTTACTACGTTGCCTACAAACTTCCTGGTAACGGGTATATTGCTCTCGCAGTGAATCTAATAATTTCATAACCTGTGGCTGTGCAAGTAGTTCATCATCCATAGGAGACCATGACACCCCTCCATCTGAGCCATTAAATCGACGCTGCTGTAATTCGGATAACAATTCATGCCCTTTAAGAATAAAAGATACTCATAATCAGTATCCATAAAGAAATACAATTCTTCTCTATTCCAGTCTCTTATCTTTAGAACCTACCTACCTATATGTTTACCTATCTACCAAGTACTGAAATATAGTTTTAAAACTTATATAAAAATAAAGAGAAAACTGCATATATGCATATATATATGTACACATATACAATATGGTATACTTATGTGTTATTTAATATATCATAAATACATACACTAAATATACTATACTACATAGTAAATGTATATGGTGCATATATATTTATATCTATCACATTCTTCTTATTGGTGGATTCACTGCTCAGGACATTGTGCCAACCAGTCCTCCTCCCTGTAGAGCACAATTACACTCTGGAATTTCTGTCTGATAGTAAAAATCAATACTTAGCAATATGTTATATGATTTCAGTGTTAATTCATACTTTTAATTATAGCTCCTTAAAAAAAAAGATGGTGTAGCAAATGTTTGATTAAAGGCAGAAAGTCTTCATTACTTGTACAAAATAAATAATCTCTATAACATATTACTTTGAATCAAGAGTGGTCAAAGAACTGCATCCAATATTATTTAATTACAGCAAACTAATATAGAATACCCACCTATTCCTGAGAAATTAGAATTGCAGAATGTGTAACATCTAAAGCTATAAGTATATTAACAATTTTAAAAATAAACTAATTAACAAATTGTTTTTCAATTATTATTCAGGTATCAAAAATACAGATACCTAAATTCTTTTGACTTCATCTTTATTCAAGAAAATGTGCAAAGGAACGTTTACAATTGTTCATATTGAAAATAATGCAATAAGTAATAATACAAGAATAACCTTGTGTTTCATGGATTCACAACTGTAAACCTACTTCTGCCCCACCCTGTATTTTCACTCATAGTCGTCTACTGTACCTTCTAAACACTCAACAGACTACAATTACTTCTTTGTTCTCTAAAAGAAATTAAAACATATTGTACCAAAAAAGCTTAGGGTGACTGAATCAATGCAACAAAAATACTCAGAATTTATGTCTTTTTATTACATTTTATAATTGGAAGAACAACTATTTTAAAGACTTATGCAAGTCTAGTCTATTTATAAATGTAAACACATATTTATATACATATATTCCAGCCCAAGTATCTCTAGTAGTGGTTTCACAGATTCTAGCAGAAAACAATGAAAGTTTTTAAAGTAAAAATACCTTAACTTATAATGTACTTTCTAATAATAGCTCATAATTCTAATTTTGCTGGTACCAGGCTGTGTTCTAAAGACTTTACATATGTTAATTCATTTATCTTTAGCTCGGCCCAGTAAGTGTAGATAGTTATCATCCCAATTTTAAGATGGGAAACAGAGACTTGAGAAAGTTAAGTGACTCATTATGCAAGTAATACAACAAGTACAATAATACTAGAGTTGGGACTTCAGTAGTCTGCTTTCAAAGTACAGCCTCTGAAATCATTATGTATTGCTACTTCTCTAATGGAAATGGAATCCACAAGGAAAACATTAAGGGTAAGTTGTCAAAACAGAAAAATAAATGTACTCTTATCTTAATGGCTTTTATGAATTTAGACATATACTATACGCCATGCAGCAGTGAAGACACACTATGTGCAAGGCCTTTGCAAGGTGGTAAGTATTTTTACAAAGGCGACTATAAAATAGTACAGCCAGTGGCTTTGGATTTAGACCTGTTTTTAGTGCTATGTGAGAAGTTTAATAGTTACTTTATCTTGACTAAGTTTTTTAATATATCTAAGTCTTGGCTTCCTCAAATACAAAATAGAGAAAATAATTCTAATAATCTCAAGGGGTGTTAGGAGAATAAAATATAAAAATACAAAAAAAAGCCCAATGTTGGAATGTAGTAAGTATTCAATAATCTTTTTAGCAATCCAACAGAATAAAAATTTTTATCTCCATTTTACAGATAAAATAAATCCAAATATTTCAGGGAAGGGCTAATTTAGCAATTTATCACTATTAATGTGTTTAATGTTGTAAATTAACATTTTGATTAAACCAAAAAGCAGTTTGAAATTTTTTTCTTTGAGTTTCTACCACATAATATAGTGTAATTCATCACTAAGCAATGTCAATAGGCTCTCCAACATTAAGCAAGAGGAGATATAAGAAGACCAATGTTACCATAGGCTAACTGATATAAACACAATTTAAGTTCTTACAGCATCTCATGATGTTATAACAAAATGACTGAACAAAATGATGTTATTCAAGGACCTACTGTACATGCTCAACCAATATTTATTTCATGAACCAATCAATACAGGATTGGTTTACTGGATTGTGATTATTACTAATCAGTACATTTTTCTCATCTTACCTGTCTGAAGAACTGTTTCAGGATCAACTGATGGAAGGAAGTTTAAATCCACAGACCTGGCAAGTACCAAAACAATAATTTTTAAAAGCTATTATTTCTATCCATTAACTTAAGAAAATCCTTTATACATACATATTAAAACAGGTACACGCAAGTATGAAAATCTGAGGTATACTGTTCTATCATGTGAATTTAATTTTTTAAATTACATTACATTATATTATTTAATTATTTATATTGTTGTTCAAGTAGTACAGTTGTCTCCATTTCCCTGCCACCACTTTCCCCTGCCCCATCCACCCCAAACTCCCACCCTCAATCCTTCCCCCCGCCTTTGGCTTTGCCCATGGGTCCTTTATACATGTTCCTTGACTACCCTTTCCCCTCTTTCACCTGTTACTCCCCCTCCCTGACCTCTGGTTACTGTCAGTTTGCTCTTTATTTTAATTTTTCTGGTTATATTTTGCTTGCTTGTTTGTTTTGTTGATTATGTTCCACTTATAAGTGAGATCACATGATATTTGTCTTTCGCTGAATTTCTCTCTTAAACATTAGGAAGCCCATTAGAAATAATGAAATACTTGTACCCCTCAAAAAATACCTATTTGATAAATCACAAAATATACTACTTTGAAAAACACAGTTTATTATTATTAATTATAATATTATTTCAAATACATCAAACAAATCCATTTGAGTAGCTTATACCGGATATTTGTTTCAAAATAAAGTTTGTAACTTTATAACCCAGAAATGTTAACATTAAAAATGTATGCAGTCACCAGCTAATCAAAAGTTTGTCTACAGCAACCTTTGAGTGCTGTAAATAGTCATATTTGTGTGTGTGTCCCGAGCAACTGTACTCTCTTCCTCCCTGTACTAATTACACTTCATGTGTGTTGGACTATGGCCTTTATTAAACAGATTTGGAGAGCAGAGATGAAGGAAAGAAGGGTAGATGGCAAATCAAAATCTAATACCTTGCTGCTGTAATTGAGAAGTCTTGCTCTAAACCTTTCACTTTTGTCTATTGATCTAGGTCTTCAGGTCTTATTTGGCTAGATCCTTCCTCATGGCTGCCATAAAGATGATGAAAATTTGCAACAACAGGGACTTTACCATCTGATGGTTTAGAGACTAAGCAACAACACTTGAGTTCCTTTAGGAGGGTCTGACGAATACAATATTTTACTTAATACTTCATATAGTCATGGGAACCAACATATACCAAAAGAATTTCCAAAACACTGACCAAGATATTATTAGATAGGAAAAAAGAAGTACCACTGGAATGTAAACACAAGACATTCTAAGAAAGCAGTTAAACAGGTTTCTTTACTGCACCCCTTTCTCAGCATTAAACCCTATGACCATAAGCTCATTTTCTCTAGGCATCCTTTTAATACGTCTTTCTTGAGGAACAGGACTTTCAGGAACATCAAACTTCCTCTGCTGGGCTACTCAGAAAGCAAGTTATCAAGTAATTTGTGTAAGATTTTCACTTCTTAAGCCACACAATATAAGTGTATGCGATCTCTATATATACACACTCTCACATATTTACATAACTGTAAATTTTTTACATTTCACATTTTTATAATGCATCTATGGGACAGTAATGTTCCTAAATGTTTAACTTCAATGAGATTTACATTCAAACCATTTGTTTCCATACATTTACTTTCTTTTAATAAAGATTTTATGTTATACAATGACCTTCTTATACCTGTCTTATTATCTCAGTTGATTGGTACATGACTATATTTGGATTCATGGAATAAAAAGATAAATTTTATCAGAGTTCCATTGCATTTGTAAGGCCAGATTCAAAAGAGACAAGGATGAATACTGATTCTTTCAGATTTCCTATTAAAAAATTACTGTTCTAGTGACCATTTTGTTATTGAGAGACCAGAAAGAGTTAATCTGTATCCTAAAGTGCTTTTTACCTAGGGAGAGAGACTTGGCCTACCAACAGGAAAATAGAAACTATTAAGGTTATAAAGTTCAACAGAAACCTGTTAAAAGTGATTTACCTAGGTAGTTACATTTAGACAACACAATTGAACAATTACTTCATCTAGTGTCATAAAACACTGAATCCCCCAAGCTGAACTCAAGAATATCACATATTTCACAAGAACAGGGGAGTTCTACAAGCCAGGCATTTAGGTGCTAAAGTATTTAAGTAAGGTTATATGAATTTTATTTGAAGCTACAGCTTTTCCCATATTCTTTTCAAGCAAAGTAAAACTACCAAAAGGTAGAAAATGGTTTCATTTTGAAAACATGTTCTTTCCGATGAATATTTTACACAGTGTCAGAAAGATAAAGTTATTACTACTCATCAAATTAAGTCTCTTGTAAAAAAACCTTTGCTTCAAATGAGTAAATTTTACATGTAAAGCAAATTCTCAAAATTAAAAAATATAATTCAAATTTTGTATATCTATTTTTATTGGAGACTTGTTTACCTTAGTTCTTTTTGCTTGTATTAACAATAGAGGTATCTTTTATCAGATTAATTATAGTTTTGCAAGGGTATAACTACATGACTCCGGCCACCTACCTTTCTTTCTCTTGATTTCCTTTATCACTTCCATTGTTAATCAAAGCAAGTTCATCTAATAATGATGTAGATTCCTTTGTAAACTTCTCAAAAACCTACAATATGAAATTTTATCAACATATTAAGAATAATCTTAAAAGTTATTATGTACAAAAGGATTTTCAGTTAAGAGCATTAGAATTAGTGAAGCGGGATTCCGTTTCCCTCTCTGGATGTCACTTGGTACCATTCAACCATAAGAGCACAACAGTGTACAGGAGAGACTAAAGCATTTCCTAAAACAAGGAGTAGTTTCAATGGATAAGAAATTTTTAGAATTTAAATATATTATGAAATTATTTTTATTCCTCAATCAACAAGTTTATTTTTATTCCTATGTTTCCTTAAAAAACATCTGCACCACATACTATTACTATTTATACTGCACCACATACTATTACTATTTACTAACCACATTTAGAAAAGTATTAACCCTCTACTTCCAGTTATAGAACATTTCTTTATGTTATTTATTTTATTCTATTACTAATCCACATGGTTACATGTAATGGTTAAATAATTTTAAATACAAGCATACTGCATAAAAATAAAGTAGTTGTAATTTTAATGTGAGTTGTTAGAATGTTTCCAAAAAGGGATTTGGGCAAGTCTGGTTAAAATAAAGTAGACATTCATTTGTCTGATGATATTGCTCAAATATGGTGGAAACAGCATTGTTTCCCATTATGAAATATCTAAAAGTTCATTATTCTTCCATAAAATTAGCATATAATCCAAACTGAGTTAATATGAAATTTGTTTTTTTTAGTCCCTAGCAGTTTCCTTAAATAATGCTGTATTACACAGAGTAGCCGATTTCAGAAGACTGACAAAGACACATTTTCAGAAATGTAAACCATAACCTGCCTAACTGCTCTCCAAATCAACTGATGTTTCAATATTTTGTCTGAGAATAGTGTATCAACTAGATTACCATCCAGAAAATTATGCTACTCTCTTATTCTACTTAAAAGATTTGTAACTTTGACTAATACTGCTACTAATGACAACATAATAGCTAACACTTATGAATCTAACTCCAGAGGTATTTGCCTTCAAGCACTATACTAGTATGTGGTATACACTGTGTTTCTTCATTTTTATAAAAAGGAAAACTATCTATGTTTTAGTTAATTACACCTTAGTTGATTAAAAAGATAAAGACCAAAATATATCTTATTTACATGTAATAACATTTTATCTCACTGTAATATACCAACCAGCCTCTTATTTAACCAGTCCATGTGATCATAGGTAAGACTTCCACCAAAATCTTCTGTTAACTGACAAGGTTCTATGTAACGAGTCAATTTATTGGCAGACACTAAAATAACCTATAAAAGTAAAAAGAAAGAGAAAAACAAAAAAAAGAAACATTTAGTAAGCCACTTTTTATGTCTATAAAAGTGATGAGGTGGTAAAATTATGTTGAATTATGTATTTTTCCACCATGATGATATATAATTTATTTAATTAATACATTTAATATCAATTCAATAAATTGTGGCTATTGCTAATAAATATGCTATCATTAACTGTTTATAATAAATACCACATTAAAAAAACCCAAACACTAAACAGTAGCTTGGTTGAAGCATTCTCACAGTTTTATCAATATTAATAATTTCTTGGTAATAAAATTCCTTTAATAAAGAACAAACTGACAGTGACCAGAGGGGATGGGGGAGGAGGATAATGGGGAAAAGAAGGGGAAGGGGCAAGAAGCATGAATAGAGAACTCAAGGGCACAGACAATGGGGAAGGACTGACTGCAGGATAGGGGGTGGTGAGGTAGGGGAGAGCAATGGGGAAAAAGGCAGGACAACTGTAACTGAACAACGATAATAAAAGAATCATAAAGCATCTACTCTTAAAATATGAATACTTTTATTAACATATTTTATGATGCATCTATGTTATTGTACTCATTGTTTTTCTATTGCTAATTAATCAATATGCCATTGTATGAACAAAGCATAATTTGTTTAAAAAATTCCTTTAGCATAATATACTTAGCAAAGAATTTCAATATGGCCTAAAAATTAGCCACTAAAATGATAAGCACAAATGAATAAATCTGGCAATCAAAAAAATTTGCAGTTTATTGTGCTTTTGCATTACACTCTGTAATAAGGAAGTAACAAGTCTATCATTTTATTGTAATTTGTGAAAAGCTCCTAAGAAAGAAAAGTCAAGTCAAGGAACCTGTATAAATGATCCATGGACAAAGATAACCTGGGGTGGGTGGGTAGGGGAGGAATGAATGTGGAAGGTGGGGTTTGGAAAAGCAGGGGAAGGTAATGGGGGAAAATGGGCACAACTGTAACTGAATAACAATAAAAAAATAAAATAAATTATATGAAGTTTCTCTAACATTCCTTTGATTATATATTAACAAAATATGTCCTGTAATAATAGAACAAAACTTGGAATATACTAATAATATAATGTGAAAATCAGAACTAAAAATTAAGGAGGTCAAAGAATTCATAATTTTGAAACTTACATATTAAAATGACAATCTTTTTACTCTAAACTTTAAAAGATTTCAAATATAAATTATAGAATCACCTAAGAGACCACTGTAGAGCTAAATAAATTTTCAATGAAGATATATAAGACTAGGGAGTTAATTTATAATATTGTTTACTTTTTTATGTTCATAATTTTTATAATAAAATATTTAAAATAAATAACTATAAATCTTTTTAAAAAATCTTCCCAGAAAGAAAATACCAGGCCCAAACAGTTTGCAAGTTTTAAAAACCAAAGAAGAAATTTTAAGTATCTGAAGTCTTTTATTAACTAATCATATTGTGAGAGTTTGTATGTAATGGGGCAAGATACCCTAGACCTTAAACCAATTTCAATTCTGGCTCTGCTCCTTACTAGCCCTGAGCTCTCTAGAAAGTCCTGTAAAAGCCTCAGAACCTCAGTTACCTGCTCTAGTAAAATCAGCACATTTGTCCTGATGATCTGATCTACACACTACTGTGCTTAGCTTCATGGTCTAAGAAGCTTCATTAAAAAAAATTGAGTAACAGATCATCTCAAACTTTAATAAATGTTTTCAAATATAAAGGGCACACCCTCAACTCATTTTGAGACTAAAATAACATAGATATCCAAACACAATTCAAGAAAACACTAGGATTTACAAATATTTTTGTTAGTTTACATCAAGTGTTAACAAGACTGTAGTGTAGCAGAAATTTTTTTTTTTCATCCTCACTCAAGGATATGTTCTCATTTTAAAGAGAGAGGAAAGGGGGAAAGAAGGAAGGGGGAGGGAGACAGAATTGAGAGTGTGCCCATGAGAGAAGAGCGGGGGAAGTAGATAGATTATTTGAGGGAGAGACACTGATCAGCTGCCTTCTGTTCTATCCCCACCAGGGACTGAACCCACAACCTACATGTGTGCCCTGACTGGAAATCGAACCCGCAACCTTTGGTGTATACTCCAACCAACTGAGCCATCCAGGCAGGGCCCAGCACAAATTCTTATACACCTCAAGTGGATATATAAATTAAAATGCCTTTTAAAAAACAATTTGGCCTAATCTTGAAATTTGAAACATTTCTATGACCTATGCCAGGACAATTTGCAAACAAAATCTTAATACATGTTTATCAGGAGACACACACAGGAATGTTTATAAAGCATCATTTATAATAGTGGAAGAATGGAAACAACTCAAATACCCATCAATAGAGTAAGTATATTGTTTTCATTCACACAATGGAATAACATTCAGCAGTGAGAATGAATCAACTATATATCTACTGCAAGAATATTCATGAATCTTAGATAATAACAAGTGAGAAAAAGTAAGTCAGTGAAGACTGAATTATACCATTTTATAAAACTAAAAAAATAATAAAACTAAGTACATTATTTTAGAATACTATTCCTAAGTAATAACTCTAGATAGATATAGATATAAAAGAATAAAAGATAAACACCTTCTATTTCCTTTTAAAGATTTTGTCTTTCACATTTAAGTTTCTAATACACAATCAGAAAGACTACATAAACAGAGGATGGGTAAATACAAATAATTTAGGTGGTAAGGGATAGGGGACAGGTGAATGGGATCAGAGAGGGACACACAAGATTATTTCAAGTTATAGATATATGGGTTATTAGGTTAGGTGGTGGGTACTCAAGTGTTTTATTATTATTATTATTAAGCCTCATATACACATTTTCTAAAGAATAAGTACCAAGAACCATATTAAAAATCTAAAAACAGAAAAGAATCATGAGAAGAATGAAATGACATACAGGAGAAAGACACTGAGACCTCAAGCTCAGAGTGAGGAAAGGGTTCCTCTTCTGAGGAAGCAAGCAAGGAGGTCAAAGGGAGAACAAAGGGAAATCTGGAGGTGGTAAGGACAGGGAAGCAGAGCGTTCATGTGATTCCTTTTTTTCTATTTGAAAAATAAAATAAGTAAGATACAGAACATCAGATTACATTTTTGGTTAGTCTAATAACAGCAAACTGTATAAGCCAGTCTATACTAGATGACAATTTAATGTTATCTCTAGACAGGAGTGTCAAACTCATTTTCACAGGAGGCCACATTGCCTCACGGTTACCTTCAAAGGGTCGAATGTAATTTTAGGACTGTATGAATGTAACTACTCCTTAACTAGGGGCAAGGAGATCGGCGCTGCCACTGTGTACAAACAAGGTGCCACACTGGATAAAATAAGGTGGAGGGCAGGTTTCAGCCCGCAGGCCTCGTGTTTGCCACCTGGGCTCCAGTATGAGGAGTTTAGTATATTTTACTGTTTTCCTGTTTAAATAATAGTGAGAGCTAATTTAACATAACCATTAGAACAAAAGAACACAAGTTCTTAGTGAAAAACTTGTCACAGACAGCATTATTTTATCCTCCAGCTCCAATGCAGCTTCTTGAGTTCTCAGAGACAGATATGGTGTTCAACATCAAACAGTAAGTAGAATTAAGCCACAGAACCATTTAAGCTGCCACCAACTCCTTCTGGGATCAAGGCAGATACTTCTACACTAAGAGATTAAACACAATCAGATCCTAGGGAGGGGCTTTTCCTTTCTCTAAAAATGTCTAGCTATCTATCAACTAGACATACTATCAAAGAAAGTAAGAGAAATGTATTTATTCTATGAGGAAATAAACCACCTGCTGAATTGACCATCAATTCACATCTCAAAAGATAACACTTTCAAAGCACCCTCTCCTGAAAAAAAAAAATGACTGAATAGAAAACACAATGAATGTACAACATAGTAAGTGGTCTTTCTGCTCTTCAATTGTACCTTATTTGGCACAATATTCTAATTAAAATGCTGTAATATCTCTTGAAAAATCCCTCTATTATGTTCCTCATATTATAACTTAACTTTTAATAATGTGCTATTAATTTGTTCGACAATCATTTACTGGAAGTTATGTGTTCTAATGCTGGGAATATAAAAATAAATAAGGTCCTACAAAGGAAATAAGCTTTCTATTTCTGCAATAATCCAGAGACAGCTGCCTAATGCTTTCATTAAAAGTAGACTGAAGTTTTCTGGTTTGTTTCTAGAGTCTTTGTTGAAAATACTCTAAATGAATGTACATGTTGTTGCCCCCTTGGTCATAATAGCTCAGAGGGCCAAAGGCTTTGCTAGAATACTCCCAACTGTTTCCAAATTCCTTTTCTGGGTTAAACACCATTATATTATAATGAAAGGCTTCCAGGTTTATGCCCCAGCTCTGTCGCAAATTCACTGACCTTAACAGAAGTCAACCTAAAGGAATTCACTCCTGGCTTATTTCCCCAATCTGCCAAAGAGAGTAGGTCCCTTAAATTATCAATGATGTCTTTTAAAGCTCTGAGAGGACATAATTCTGATGAGCTGCCATCCTGTACATTTATTCTGGGCCATTCTCTCTAATATATGACCTGTCTTGCCCAGTGAAGAACACTTGTCATTTTCCATCCAGTCTGATTATCTTATTAAACACACACCCCTTTCTACATTTTGTAGTTCCTAAATACATAAAATCATTGGTAACAGATTTCAAGTTTAGTAAGTCAAAGGGAAAATCTGCATACTCAGTTATGTGTGGCAAAAGTTTATTTGCATCTATCTTATAAGTTTTTTCCTAAAATTAAATTATATGTAAATAGTACAGATTCACTTTCTTTTATGATATAAAATATATTTGAGAGTATAATAGAAAAGAAAAAAAAGATCATTTTGTCAAATCCTTTCAAAGGAACAAATACCATGAACTATTTTAATAGTAAGCCCTACACAAATATTAGTTTTTTCTTTATTTTATTTATGCTAGAGAGGTTAAGGCAAGACAAATAGCACAAACCATTGTTCAACAAATTTGAAAAGAAAGATATTTACTATATTGTATTTAATCAAAATATCTGTGAAGGTTTTCTTTCATCTGAAATCAGACTTATAGAAAAGGCTGACTTGTCTCTCCCATGACCTACCCTCCCATGTGTCATGGAACATGTGTCCTTTCCTAATGACATATTCCCAAAGAACTGCACTTTTACTCTCCAGGTACTCAGATGTTCTACCTTTTAATTTTACTTATGCTAAGACTGTGTGTGCAAGATTTGGAATAAAAATGCATCTTTGAGTGCCTGGTACATATTCATGTGTGTATATGTGTTCGTTTGCTTGTTTCTGTTTGTTGGAGAACATTTTTCTAAAGGAAAATAACTTTCTGCAAAAACTGGAAAGAACAGACAGAGGAATGTGAAGGCAGTCTTGGTCCTGGCTCTAACATTACTATGGCCTCAGAAAAAGAACAGGATCAGATGTAGTAATAAAAAGAGATAAGAGAACAAAACCATTTAGAATGGTGGCTGGTTATCATTACCAGAAAATAACACTTTTGCTCTCATGAATGACAATAAAGAATGAGAAGGTAGAGATCCTCTTGATTATGAGTCTCCCAATCCGAGGAAAAGACTACTGCCAGGACTGCTTCAAATTTATCATCTCATCAGACCATAGAGACTATCACCTACCCAGCAAAATCTATCAAAACCGCAAGGTAAAATGCTGAATAACAGAAAGTACCTGAATATCTGAGTTGCTGAAAAGGAAACTGAATAGGTAGGCAGCTATTTTGGAGGCAGGAAGGACACCTGAAGAAAATATTCAGATAAGCAATGACAGAATAATAGTCTAAGGCTAATGAAAAACATTAGAGAAATTAATAGAAGTTCATCAAGAAGAAAAAAGTTTAGGAAGGGCAAGAAAATCACGTGGGAAGAGGCCATTAAAATAATGAGTGGGTGTTTATTTGATGGACATGTGGACAGTTGGTAATAAATCTTTGTTATGGATTAATTCTATAAGGTAAAACATACTTGTTCCTTAGAGGAACACCAGTACTCATAACAAAGTTATACTTTCAAGAGCCCAAACAATCCCAAGGAAAATAACTTTAAACAAGCATCTATGCTGAATTTAACTTTATCTATAACTCTAAGTAACATTTAATGGCTGATGCTGAACTGTCCCTTGAAGTTGAATATGGCTGGTAGTATATTAACCAGCATTTGAAATTACTCTCATTTCATTAAAACATTTGGCTTTAAAATGCCTAGTGCTTATTTACTTGGGAAAATATTATAGCTGAATCTCTTCGATGCCTAACAGAAAATATGTTGACAAAAGAAGCTTTAACACTTGAGTTTTAAAACATCAATCTATAACAGTAAATCAAGACAAGTAGGAATTCTATTCTATTTTATCCTCTAAGAGTCAAGGTATTACATCCCAATTAATTCATAAAGCATGAGACCCAACTGGGCATTTCTGAGTAGATGCCTATGCTTAAGCAGGACATGACGGGCTCCACACAAAAGGGATTTTCTCCCTTACTCAGTGTTCTGAGCCACTGCCTCCTGTTCACTTTGCATTCTCCTGGAGCAACATTTCCTGCCTGGCCCTGGCAAGAACAGCTGTCCTCCATGTCTGAAGTACTCACCATGGCAACATTCAGGCCTCCAGCTTTCCGCTTTTACTTTCTTCCCTCACTATACTTCTGTTTCTCTTCCTTGGGATGCGTTTCCCATTCAATTATCAGGATAAAAACTTTCTCCATGTAAGCCAGCAGCCCAGGCTGCCTTCCCTTACATGCTGGCATATACCCTTCTACTATGTCTACATCAGAGTCAATGATGACAAAAGCTGCAACAACAAAGTGAAAAACAAAACAAACACCTGGCTTCTGCTTAGCAAGTAAAAAGGTGGAAAGAGCATTGCTCCAACCCTCACAAGAACAACAACAAAATAGCGCACATTAATCTGAAACATCACACATTTTCTTGGATCCATTAGAGAGTTAAGTTCACAGGAAAACCAATTAACCTGAAATCTAAGGAAAGACCTGTGCCTTCAAGGACAGATGGAGCTGGAGCACTTTTTTACCTGGGGAAAATGCCAGACATGATACAAGCCTGGAAAGAATTCAGCTAAAATTTTTAATGAATTGCTGAAGGCCCAATGTGGACTAATGTCAAAATTACAGACACCCTGAGGGGTACAGACACAACAAGAACTCAAACTCATTTGCAGGCTCTTCTCCACAGACTTCCCAGGGACTCAAGAGAAAGAGTGCAGGCACGGGGGAAGGAAGAAGCAACTACTACGGGGAAAGGCACGAAGCTGATGCACAGCCTAGATTCTTCAGCTCTTCTCTCTCCAAAAGAACAAAAACCTTCAGGGGTGAGGTAAAGACGGTAACCTGTGATGACCTGAAGGCACAAGGAAAGCCCCACTGCAGCTGGAAAAAGGAGAATGAACCCTCTATCCTAATGCAGGCAGGAATACACGTATACCATGAGCCCAGATTACAATAGGCCTCCAGAAGTTGGAGAAAGGGCAACATCACTAAGAGGGCCCTGCCCCCTGGACTCACCATCACAGAGCCTGTCTAAGACTGAGGCTTAGTCAGAACAACAGAGGATGTCTCTCTAGTACCAGCAGTCTACTGCTGAGGGAGAGTCAGCAGTGCAAGGAAAGACCTTCTCTGAGGCACACGGGTGGAAAGGAAAAACCAAGAGCTGAGGGTAGAACACCAAGAGTGGGGCAAAAGTAGTTTCACAGTTGTTAGTATGGCAAATAATACAATAATTAATAAATAACAATACAAGAATAAACTGTTTCATAGACTCACAACTGTAAACCTATATTTGCCCCACCCTGTCTTATAAAAACAAACCCCTCTAGCAAATCAGCCACATCTTCAACACAAAGTAGCCAGAGGAACTTGAAGCCTATGATGCACTGAGAAAAATAACAGCATCAATAAAAGCCAAAGCCAACTCAACTCCTGACTAGACTAACCCACCCACCAGCCCTTCCCCCGCCCCACTAAAAGGCCTTGTGTGAATGACAAGATGGACCCATGTGCAGCACAAATACAACTGACCTCAGTCCCTACTGTCCTAAACGAGATATCCAACATACAACAAAAATAACAAGGCACATGAAAAGCAAGAAAGGGAACAATCCACTTTCAAGAAACAACGCAAACAACATAACCAGAATAAGACAGACCCAGGTATTAGAAATATCAGGTAGGCAGTTTAAGAGTATTATAATATACGCTAAAGGTTCTCATGGAACAACTGCAGAACAGATGGGGAATTTCAGCAGAGACAGAAACTATGAGAAAGAATCAAATAGAAATTTTAGAAAACAAAAACATGGTAACAGAAATGAAATGAGTTTATGCTTCAACAAATTCAACATAGGCGAGGAAACAACTACAAAATGGATTAATAGAAAGTACCCCAAATGAAACATACACACACACACACAGAAAACATAAAACAGAACACCAATCTGAACAACTTCGCAGTTACAGATCACTCCACCCACAACAGCAAAACGCACACTCCTGTCACGTGCATGAGAAAATCAGGACAGACTGTACATTGAGTCAAAAAACAAACTTAAAAAATTAACAATAACCAAAGTCATGAAATATATGTTATCAGATAAAAACTTCACATAACTATTAACTCAGATGTACATAGCTCTAAATGTAAAATCTAAAAATGTAAGAGAAATCTTTGTGATCTCAGGTTAGGGAAAATATTTTCAGCTATGACATAAAAAGCCTTATTCATTAATCTTTTTTTTAAAGCTGGACTTCATCAAAGTTAAGATACTAAAAGGCAAACAACAGACTGAGATATAATATTTGCAAATTACGTAACTTATGACAGACCTCTATCCAAATACATAAAGAACTCTCAAATTTTAAGAGTTGATTTTAAGGGCAAAAAGTTGAAGAGACACCACCAACGAAGGTACATGGATAACAAATAAACACTTGAAAATACACTCATTAGTTGTTAAAGAAATGCAAGTTAAAACCAAAATGATACACCTCTACACCCTCACTAGAATAACCATCATTTCAACAAACAAATAAAAAAAAACTGACAATATCGCCCTGGCTGGCGTAGCTCAGTGGATCGAGCGCGGGCTGCGAACCACGCATCGCAGGTTCGATTCCCAGTCAGGGCACATGCCTAGGTTGCAGGCCATGTTCCCCAGCAACCACACATTGATGTTTCTCTCTCTCCCTTCCCTCTCTAAAAATAAATAAATAAAATTTAAAAAAAAAGAAAAACTGACAATATCAACAAGAATGGGAATTTCATACTTTGCTGGTGGGAATGCAAAATTATACAGCTGGTTTGAAATTCCACTTTTGAAGTGTTTTATAAAGTTAAACATACTAATCACATGGTCCAGCAATCCCATTCCTAGGTATTTTACCTCTCAAAATAAAAACTTCACACAAAAGCCTATACACAAATGTTTATAGTAACTTTATTTGTGATCACTAAGAACTGAACACAACTCAAAATATACCTCATCTGGGAATGGATAAACAAATTGTCACAGCACACAAAGGAATGCTGTAACTCAATAATAAGAAAGAACTACCAATACAACAACTGGATGAATCTCAAATACAAATGCTTATGTTAAAAAAGCCAGATTTAAAATGCTACATACTATTATCACTCCACTTACATGACATTCTAGAAAAGGCAAGCTATAGAGACAGAAAACACATCAGTGGCTGTGACGAACTGGAGATGGAAGAAGGAACTGACTACAAAGGAGCATGATGGAATTTTTGGAGTGGTATTTCCTGATTCCTTGACTGTGATGGTGATTATGCATCTGTTGGTGTTTGTCAGACCTTGCAGAACTGTACAATAAAATGGATGAACTTTACTGCACGTAACTTATAACTTAACTTTAAGTAAAGAAAAAAAATTACTCATTTTAACACATTTCAAGCTATCTCATTTAAGAATTAACTAGGCTTTCTTAAATCTTTCCAAGACACCTTAGTGACCTTTCCTCCAGACCAAAATCACATTGACATTGACTTTATTGAAAATAAAAATGACACAGTATAGCAAGGTACAATATGAGTCTTAATTGTCTGAGTCTTATACACATTCCAAGCCTTTATATTCTATAGGGTAATGATTTGGTGCCCTGCAATACCTCCACATTTATTTAAGCAAAGTAAAGTTCAGAATCTATCAACTCTCAGACTAGGAAGTTGGGATTAACAGGCTGTGGAAGGGAAATATGAAGATTTGTTTAAATTTGTATTCCACCTTAGGACTATTTTCCTGATCAGTAAGATATATTTTCAAGCAAGGAAAGTGAGAGGGAGAGAGAAATGTCAGTAGGAAAGAACAGACAATGGTGTGCATGTACCCAAACCAAATACTAAAAAATAATTCACATATCATATAAAATCTGCTCTGACTTCAATCCCAAATGTCTAGGGCTTCCCAGTATTACTTAAATGTCCTCGTGGTAATGCAATAAAAATTTTTTTTAATAAAAAGTTTCAACTTATTCAAAGTAGTTAACAGAGAGCACTATAAATGAGAACATGAAAGCATCTGTGGTCTCTGACAAAGAACCATAATTCACTCAAGTATCTAGATGCTGACTATATACTTACTAATCATTGCTTAGGCACTGATTAAACATTACTTAAGCACTGCTTAGAATACAAAGCTGAACAAACAATACAATCCTAGCAAAATGTTATTTTTAAAGTATAACACACATCTGGTTTTTTTTAATAGACTATATTTACCTCAAAGCCAAGTCTATCCTTTTCTTTCCAAAAACAAAAATGTGTTACTTTCTTATCCCAGAATTCATCTGGTTTCACCACACAAACAAGGGACACCTCAGCTGGAACAACATTCTATAAAATATAGAAAAATAATTGTAAGTTACACATGTAAAATGAATAGTTTATTAAAGTTATAAATTATTAGAAACTCATGATTAAGCTCACTATTTAAGAGGCCTTTGGAGAAGAATTAAAATAATAAAGTAGAAGAAATGCTCTAAACCTCAAAACATATATGGCAATAAAGAAATACTTGAAAGACAAGCTGATTTAGAAAAGATAACAAGTAAACAGCAATATACACAGTACGTGTGAATTACTTTTGTGTTTTACTGAACCTCTCAAACAGGAATATATATAGATTAAACTGCAAGACAACTTTTAGTTAAAAAATTATTAAATCTATGACACAAAAATTTTTTTCTAACTCAATTATCTTTGAAAAATTCTTCAAATAACATAAAATCAATTTTTTCACAAGATAAGTTTCTTACAGGCCATTATACAAAGAAGCCAAAATTATGTATGATTATTAACTTGAGGAATAGGACAAAGCTAATCCTTGACAAATACAATTTCACATTTACTAGATATGGCTATTCATTATTACCTAAAAATGGAAATTAACATTTATTGAGTTAATAAATATTCCATGTATATTTTATCAGCAAGCCCCTTAGAATTTACCTTTAAAATACATCTGAAGTTTGCCCATTTCTAATATCTCAAACTAGTCAGCCTTTGAAATATCCTGTAGCAGGCAACCCTGCTTCGTGTTTTCTCATGCTCAGAAAAAAACCCAAACCCCTTACCAAGGCCTAGAAGGCTCTGCAAGTTCAGGGCCACAGTGACTCTCAGATCTCACCTCACACCTCTCCCCTCTGACCTCACTCCTCTACCACAGTGACGCTGACCTTGCTGCTCCTGGAATGCAACAAGTCTGTTCCCACCTTAGGACTCTTCCCTTGATGCTTCCTCTGTCTGGAATGGTCTTTGCCCTGCAGTAGGAATCCTCCTTCAGCTCATTTGTAGATTCTACTCAAATATTCCCTCTTCAGAGACCTTCCCTGACCACCCTATCTAAAGTAACACCATCTGACTCAGTCTCCTTTTACCACTGTATTTTTCTTCCTAGTATTTACCACTATCTGATGCTTCATTCTCTAGTAATTTGCTCAACTATTCACTGTCTAACTCCTTGAGTAGAACACAAGTTTCTTAATGGCAGGTACTGTATCTATCATGGCACTCTTATGTGCCTGGCACATACAACACAATACAGACTTGTTAATAAATGAATTCACATTAACAAATGGATATCATCCTCCCAATTGTATGGAAGAAAATTTGCGCTTCAGAGAACTGACATAATTTATCTAAAATAAGAGTTAAGTGATGGCGCTGTAATGGTAACCAGGCCTGTCTGACTCTAAAGTTCCATCACATTTCAAATGTTCTAGACCAGGATCAGTAAATTCTTTCTGAAGATCCAGATAAAAAGTGTTATAGGCTTTACAGGCTATACAATCTCTGTTACAACTATTTCTATTCTGCCCTCATAGTGTAAAAGAAGCCATAAGCAATATGCAAACAAATGGCGTGGTTGAATTCCAATAAAACTTTATTTACAAACTCCAAGCACGAAATGCTGTTCTAGACTATAAATGGCATAACTTAATAACAATGCCTAATTATATAATTACAATAATAATACTTTTATCAATTAGGGAAAAACAGAAGACCTTTTTATTTAAACATGTCATTGGACACATCACAAATCTAGTGTCCCCTGCAATGTCTGGGCTGTGAATAGGTAAAAGAAATTCAAAATGAAATCGAAACTTTTACCAAAGGGAATGGTTCCCTTTCCCTTTCCCTGTTTAGGGTAGATTAAGGCTTATTCATATACTGACTTGTAAAAGATTATTACTTCAAAATCATTAAATATTAAAGCTGTGAGAAAGAAGGGAAACCAAGCCACCCATCTGAGAGAATACTAGTTATGGGCAGAGCCAGCACTAAGTTGTGGGCATCCAAACACCAGTACCTTCTGCAATGAAAGCAATCACTTTGTATGCAGAACTGTCTGACTAGGAGTAAACGGCAGACCACTGCAATTTCTAAAAAATGTTAACTATTAATAAATCCAAACGTTGTTAAAATACCTATCAGGAAAGGAATCACAAGAGGGGACTAAATCACCCACTGACTATTTTCCAAAACTGCCAATGATCAAAGTTCAATTCAAATTCAAACAGCAAGTCCCAGCTCGTCTGTGACACAGCTGAATGGCAGGATGAAAGGAAGACCACAGGTCGTAATTCATGGATTTCACACTTACTAGTTATTTCAACAACTTTTACAGAAAAGAGTTCGGAATATAACTCTTCTGGGTTTGGAATATAAAAGTTCTGGGATCATATTTGACTGAACTAAGTTATTATGGGACACTAATCTGTGCTCCATTAAAAACTGATCTTCACTGGGGAGGCTGCGCCCTTTTTACCCCAAGAAGTGATTCTCAAACATGAAATTCAGGCCAAACAGTTAAGGTCATGGGGACCACCTCAGATATATCACCTGGTAAATATACACTCTGTAAAGGATAAAGCTAAGACCACGCTAAGTTGCCACCATGGCTCGTTCCCATTTTCACTACAAGAACCTCATTAAGTTATTTAAAATCCTTGAGCCTCAGTTCGCTTTTGGGGATAATAGAACCTGCTTTCCCAAGGTTGTAAGGATAAAATTAAACGAGGTAATTCATATAGCAAGTTTAGTACAGTACTTGAACCCTATTAAGCTACCACTTATTTTCTAATTCATTTAAAATTCTTGATCTTTCTTTCAGAATCAGTGATATTTACCTAACTGAATGTTTATTATCCCATGTAATTGCCAACTTTTATTTCCCCCAAACTGGTCTGCCATCAACTCCCTTCAGTGTTTAGCTTCATTTTTGAGCTATCACTAAGTCAGTGTCCCTGCCAGGAATGCTCTTTTCACTTTTGTTCATTTAAACTACACCAGCTCTTTTGTTTCACTCATTTAATCTTTACTTTAATTGTAGCTCTTTATTAAATGCTAATTGATGAGCTTCTAGAGTCCCTGAAAACACAGCTGTTACGTAAATTTCCTCTGGATTAGAAATAAGTAAGACCACCTTGAATCCTGGTGCTTTGTGGAGGAAAGGGAATGACTTAAAACCACCTAGAAAGCTTTTTCAGAATAGACTTACCCAGGCCTACTCCCTACCTGTACTATCAGAATGGGGGTCAAGTGGGTTTAATGCAGATAGTACAGCCTGGAAAAAGCTCCTAGGTGAGTCTGATAACATCTGCCCTCATACTTTTAGCCTCACTGGCCTACTTGCTTAAGTAACTTAAACATCATGTCATTTCTGATCATTTATTTTACCTTTTAGAACACGGCTGAAATTTATTTTCGTACTCAAAGTCAAACATACAAGATTGAATTTAGTATATCAACCCAATAGTGAGCTGAGCATTTCAGAGTTCAGTCACTGCTGAGAAGCTTAGGCACGGTCCTACAAATAAAATGCATTTGCTAATTATCACCTTATTTGTTGTTGTAAAATAAAACCATTTCCTGATAGTCAAAAATAAAATTACCTGTAGCATTAAGACTACTGTTTTCACCACATTCCATTGTGATTTTCTGCCATCCACAATCACGGTAAATCCTCTAGCCTTACACTTTTCACTGAAATGAAACAAAACTACAAAATATTAAAATAAGCTTCATGTTATTCTCCATAATCCTAAATGAAGTTCACATTTTAATTGTACATGGGACAGATTTAATCTCACTTGGTTTGGTTTACACTGGCAATACAGACTATCCTTTTGAGTTTTCTCAAGCAATTTATTTTCCACATTTCAGGATATATTGACAATTTACAAGCTAATTTGTCAAGAAAAGTACTTCAAAAGCAAGGAAAGTCACTTTCCTAAAAAGAGAATGTATCATTGTAATATCCAGATGGTCTCACTGCTCTCTCAATTTCTTCATCTATAAAATGGGATCACAGTGAGGTAGGTAACTAATGAATGCCAAGCATACATGTACTTCTTGTCTCTTCTTCCTGTCAGAAGTATAAGGTTTGTAAAGTGATAGTGTAAAACACGTAGAAAATAAAGTAAGCTGTTACTAAACCACTGGAAATGGACTTTTTTGTGTTCTTTTGGAGAAAGGTTTTACCCACCTTTTATTCACCTCTGCTCTCACTTTTGCACTCAGTCACTTCACCAGCAAAATATTATCTTGTGTGTTGGATAATGTGTTACTGCTATATATTATATTCAATTATTCAAGTATTTACTAACAATTCCCAGAAACCTACTGTAATAAAATGCAACTATATGAAAAAACTCTATCATAAAACCAAAACCACATAGCTTTATTATTATTATTGTTGTTTTTGCTTATAAAAACAACTTGATACAGGGATCTCAATTGCCCTCCTTCCAATACAGTGGGAGAACTATAGCTCTGGTTAGCAGAGCAAGGATTTGGTAGTGAAAACGCTCTCCACTCAAAGTTCTCCCAGTTGTGTATATTATAGGCAAGGTAAACAGGAGACCCTTTCCTGAGATTTAAATCCAACAGCCTAGGGGATTTTACTAGTCCTTCCTTACTTCCTCAAAGAATTCACACTATCCTCAAGAGGCTTCTCGGAGAAGTGATGTCCAATTCTATCGAGAAACAATAAGATCACAAGAATGAGGATGATAATGCTCAAGATTTGTAAGAACAGGTGTGCCTATAGGCAAGGAAAGAAACAGAGGTTCAAAAAAAAAAATGAAAGAAGTGTTCAAGAAGTGAGACAAATTGAATCATATGTCTATAAAGTCTTGCACACTAGTGTTCACAGCAGCATAATTCAAAACAGCCAAAACAGAAACGACCCAAATGTCCATCAACCGATAAAAAGAAAACAAAATGCAGTAATCCATACAATGCAATATTATTCAACCATGGTATGAAAGAAATGAAGTACTGATACATACTATAACATAGATAAACCTTGAAAATATTGTGCTAAATGAAAAGCCAGACACAAAAGCCCACATATGATGTGCGTCCATTTAAATGAAATGTCCAGAATGGGTAATCCATAGAGACAGAAAGCAGAATAGTGGCTGTCAAATGCTGGAAGGAGGGAGAAAAGTAGAGTGATTGCTAATGGGTATGGGGTTTCTTTTTAGGCTGATGAAAATATTCTGGAATTAAACAGTGATGGCCACACAACTTTGTGAATATACTGGAAACCGTTTAATTGCACATTAGGGTATGCAAATTTTATGGTATCCAAATTATAGTTCAATAATTATATATCTCAGGTATTGAAATGTTCTATTTTTGGATTTTGTATTACAAAATACAGGACCCATTAAGCATTATTGGGTGGGGGAGGAAATGTGGCAATATAATGATCACTTCTGGATTAGCAACAATACATAAAAGACTTGCTGGGAGAAGAAAATCTGACATCTAATGGCTGGCTGTGGGATTGGTTAAGGAGAAAACCCAGCAGTTTCCCACCAACAAGACATTTTGGAATACCACTAAGACTAGGGAGGACAAAAGCCCAAGACAGACCAGCTAGATAGGGTAGGTGGCTGTTGAGTGGTGTTCAAAGAATTGGAGGCAAGTCAGGGACTTCCACTGCATTGTGGGAATTTGTTAAGAGGGAGAGCCAAGACACAGAGCCCCCTAGTGGAGGGCATTTCCTAGTTGGGACTAGGGCCAAGAGAAGTGTGTCACTCCCATAATTTGGTATTTTCTTGTCACTGGCATCTCTGTATGTCTTAGATACAGGTTATACAACCATTCTACTACAGAAATTTTACACAATGCATACATTTCAAAGCACATTCTAAATTAATCTGTACATTAAGACAAAGAAAGTAATGAAGCTTGCAAATACCAAATACCATCTGCAATGATCTTAAGGGTATGGAAGTCTCCAAATTTAGCTTTCAGAGCACATAAGAATACCCTTAATCATAATTTTCTCACATTTTACTAAAATGATGAAAATACACACAATCCAAATCACTATCTGAAAATTGCAAGACCAAGTGATCTTTCAACTACTTGAAAGGGGTAGTTGTTGTTGTTGTTGTTTTTTTAACTTCATTCCTACAAGTGGATGACAGTTTAAACTATTTTTAACAACATACTTAATTTAGAATTATATTATGTCCTTTATAAAGGGCATGCTGAAAGAGTTGAAGTGCTATAATAAAAAATTCCTGTATTACCATTAACACGTTTATAATTATATTTAAAGAACAATAACCAAAAAATCTATTAAAACCCTGCCTCCCTGTTCCTACCCTGTTAAGGGCCTTTCAAAGGTAAGGTGACTGAGTTAAACAGGTAGTAAGAGAGAAGAGGCTCCTTAACCAGCTCACTAACTTTGACTAGTTGCCAATGGATATCCTGGGTGCAGTATTCTATAGCTCTTCACTAATTTCTCTGATGAAAACAAAAGGCTCTTCTCCTCCATTTATAAAGCTCTGCTTACACTTACATAGTGCCATTAATTTCACTTATGCTTTCATTATAATTATCATTTACAATTTATCTTCATTAGATAACATGTTCCCAAAAGCAAGAATATTATCTTATTGATATTTTGGCAGTTTCTAGCACAGCACTTTAAATACACAGGGCCTTTAAAAATGTTAAATGATTCAGTAAAATCATTTCTCTGTCAGAAAGCAACAACATCTTTCCTTCTCATTCAAAAATGAAGCTCCTACCATGGCCTACAAGGTCCTCTACAATCTGACTACAACCTCTCTCTCTACTTGCTCTCCCAGAACTCTGTCCTTCTCTCAAACTGCTCCAGCCACACCAGTCTCCTTACTGATCCCACAACACGGTGAGCCTTCTCCTGCCTCAGGGCCTTTGCACTTACTGTTCCCTCTGTCTTAAATGCTCTTCCTTAATGCTCTTTTTCTTTTTTCAAGATTTTATTTATTTTTTAGAGAGAAGGCAAGGGAGGGAGAAGGAAACATCAATGTGAAAGAGAAATCAGGCTTTCATATGTATCCCAACAGGAGACTGGGCCAGCAACCCAGGATTGTGTCCTGACCAGGAATTGAAAATGGTGACCTTTTGCTTTGAGGAACAACAAGTGAGACACACCAATTAGGGCTCCTAATGCTCTTTCATCAGACATCTGTAGGGCCTTTTTCTGACTTCATTCACGTCTGGTAAAATATTATCATTTTGTAAAATACTGACTCACACACATCCCTCTCTTAACTCTGGTTTTCATAATATTTGTGAACATCCAGTAAATATACTCTGTATTTATTTGTAATATTCATTTGACCATTAAGAAATAAGGCTGGGTCTGCTTTATTCATCCATTTCCTCAGCACGTAGAACAATAAGGATCTCATTCTAGCATCTCATGTATTTACTGCATAACTATAAGTACTATGACCTAAATGTCTGTGTAATTTTTGGCAAGTCATTAAATCTCTGTGTTCTTATGTTTCTTCTGTAATGCAAATGAATTTTTCTGTAATTATGAAGAACCAATTTAAAATCCAAATGTGATTTTTTTTAAAAAAATTTAATTTAAAACTTGAGAAAAATGGAAAGGTAACTTCTGTACATGTCAGGTCTCCACAGAATTAAGAATAATCTGGAGACATTTTCAAAATTCTGATGCCTGGGAATCCACCTCCAGAGATTCTCATTCAATTGTTTTCGGGAGGCCTCACCAGACTTCAGCCCCCCAATATTACAAAATGGGAGAGGAAGTTAGGGAGGAAACTTTTTGTTTTTGTTGAAGTGAGAGACAGATTCGAGCAAATAGATAAGTTTAAGTTTTGTCAAGAAATATAAAAATTAAAAATCCAAGAATCTTTGGATTAAAATATAAACATTTTTGCATTTTTTAAACTAAAAATGTTTTAAACTTCTAATAGCCTTCGCTCAATGTATTAAAACCTACAGATTCAGATCTGTATAGTGAAATAGCTAACTAAATAAAAGATGCTTTCTATTCAACACATTTCTCTAAATTTTCTCAAGTTGTATGATAAATAAATACTCAATCTTCATGTTCCTTAAAAGTTGACAATACATACATTTTGGAAATCTGGATATTTTTCAGTGCATCGAGAGCATAAAATGAGTATTTTATCTGCTGTGGTATCATAAATTATTGATTCTAGTATTTTTAATTATAACTTCACTGTTAATAAAAGCAGGTAAGATAGCAAAGTATGCTTCAACAAGAGCAGGAATCACAGGTAGGTAAATGACATATTGAGATGTAAGAAAAGACACCTTTAGAGTCACCTTGGAATGCTGAGTAGATAGTCTAAGGTGACACTCAGCTCATCCATGTTTGTTTGTTCCAAGCATAACGGAATTGTCAGAATGAGGCCACTCCGCCTGTCCTTTCCTCCTATAAAAGAAAAAAAAGTAAAGTGAACATGTAATAGATATTAAAGCACTAATCAAATAATATATACTGGGATCCAATGTTACTAAAACAATTACAAGTTTAGACACAAGGAAAAATGATCTAATGGCTATTTCTTTTCTCTACTGTAAATGTTTAGAGTATTTTAACAAAATTATATAAAATTTAGAAAAAATAAAAAGATAAAATTCACCCATGAAATCTCCATTTAAACATAGCAATTATTATTTTAATTTTCTTCTATTTAGTCTGCTTAGTAATATAATCAACATATCAAGCATCTACTGTGTGCTTATGATGCAGTAAACTGCAATATTGTTTACTCTATATTTCAGAAGCAATCACAATAAGCATTTACAAGTAAAATTAAATAAATTTCCAATCAACCTAAAAAAACCTTTAAGCCATAAGAAATAATAGTATGAAATATGACAGTTTATTTAGTAGGCTATATTGTATTAAATATATATATAAAATATTATAAAAAATGATTGAGAAAATTATAACAGCTGTGATAAATGCAGAATGTTTCCTACAAAATTTAAAACTTAAAAATGTAATTAGAATTTACAAACCAAGTCAAAAGGGCAACAAGGAATGATAAGAGTTAACTTTCAAAGGTCAGCAAGGCATTCTTTGTTCATGAGGCAATAAAGAGAAAGAAAGCCCTGCCCAGCTGAGAAGGGTATAAGGGACCTGGATTATAGAAGCCTGGAAAGCCAGGCAGTGGAACTTATATTTCATGTATGTTCAATTCCTCTTCAATTTTCCAGAAGCATTAAAATGTAATCAATACTTTTATACACACATAGCTTGTTTGAAAGTACCCCACATGACTGACTTTTCACACTGAAGCCCATCTTCTGACCCAGCTTACACCTGTGGCAATTGTAGAAGCCTAAAAACCAGCAGACACTAAAGGAAACAATTCTATACAATCTAAAAGGTGTGAGGTGAAAACATGATTCCTATGAGTCACATGAACGTAATTCATGATGTACCAGCCACACATGATCTCCTTTTATTAGATTAACCATATAAATTACTGATATTCAACTTTATTTAGCCTCGATAAATGGCAATTTCAAATGGTATAGCTTAATAATGAAGTGACTTTCAACTGCATGTGATTTCTGTTTAGAAAGTTTTATTTTTTTTAAAATAGATTGTTCCCATAGTTTTTGAATTCTATCCCCTGAATGATTTTGTTGGCCTGAAAAGTTTTCTCTATTATTAAAAAAGTTTGAAAATTAAGTATTAATTTAATGGTTAAAATAATTAATGGTCAACAGAGAAGGTCAAGAGGGGCTGAGCTAAGAGATGTTTCATTTGTTCCTCAAAAAATGCTGAGGTTTATCCCTGCATTAAACCAAATCCAAAAAAAAGTTATCCTATCTGGAATGTAGCATTCTGACCTACTATGAATTGTCTTCAGAGGACAGGTATAACCCTCAGAACTCCATTTGACTTCATGCCCTCAGCTCTCATTAATAGACAATGAAATAATCACTGGTATAAAGATAAAACAGGACAGAAGCCAAGAGGAAAAAGACTTTCAAAATAGGTAATGTCAACAGAATCAAATGCTGCCCAGAGACAAGTGTCACAAGGAAGCAAAAATGTCAGTGATAAAGATTATGAAAGAATAATAATAACCACTTTTGGCAACAGTGTGAGCAAACAGCTATTTTGAAACAATGTTGTTAGAGGGCAATCTGACAAAACCTTACACAAATTTAAATGTAAATCTTCCTTAACACATCAGCTTATAGAAATATATACTACTGAACCTGTACAAAATGCACAAACTATGAATAAAAATCTCTCTTACAACACCATTCATATCAGGAAAGAATGGAGAAAATATAAGTGCCAATTGGTAAAGGAAGGAGTTTCTTTATACCAAGAAAATACACATTAAATAAGCAAACAGCAATACTAGTGGACACTACCTTATTTGTCCTTTATACCACACTAGAAAAACATGCCAATGTACAGAGAGATATAACATGCTTTGAAAAAAAACCCAGCAGCCTTAATATTAAGAAAATTCTGACAGGATCTAAAGAGAGTAAGAAAGAAAAAATGAGATAATATCCAAATAACCATTAACAGGTACACCACAGAACCTATTTTAATCTAAAGCATGTGCTATTTACTCGGTGATCCAAAATTCCAGAAAATCGTAACACTCAATGTACCACGCCACTGCTCTCACACTGATAAAATATCTCACAGCTCCTCTCGAACTCTTCTTAGCTGATAGAGAGTCTGGGGTAATACATGAAGATAAAATCAAGCCTGCAACACAGTGAAAACCATGTAACTGATATTTCATAACTCTTCTGGCACACTGAAACTTTCTCACAGGAAGATGGAAGACAAAAGATAGGATACAGGGTACCATAAAAACTAATTACTCTATCTTTCAGGAACAATCATTTAGATGTTGTTTAGTCAATTATTCTTAAACTGTATCGATTATTTCATTTTCATGTAAGAAGTCAGACATCATAAAATCTCCCTTGTAGAGGTCATTTTAAACAAATTACAGGACAGAATAAAAACTGGCCAGCCAAGAAACAACAGTGACAAGCTGGCTCACACAGCTCCATTTTCATTAAAAGATGTCTCAAAAATACCTTTCAAACAAAACCTTCATAGAAAAATGAAGTGCATTTCTGTCAAACTTATTACAAAAAAGAAGAGAGTTTAAACAAGTTTATACCTCAAACACATGCAATTTTAAGAAGAAAACATACCTGAAAGGAAGGCTAGTTTTTTCTTCAGAATGGGTAATATTACTGAAGCCTCCATTTTCTTTCAGTGGACTCCTCGCTTCTGAAAACACAAAAAGTTAAATGTCAACCACAAGATGGTAATTGCTCCATGAAATATATACCTATGATGTCTTACACCAGAATTTCCAAATCTCAGCATTACATACACTTTGAGTTGGACTATTTACTCTTTTTTGTAAGGAGCTGTCCTGTGCATTGTATAATACTTAGCAGCACTTAGCAAGCTGTATTCACTAAAATACCATGAGCAATCCCCATTCCCAGTCAGGACAACCAAAATGTCTCTAGAATTGTCAAGCATCCTCTGGCAGGTGAAGTCAGCCAGTTGATAATCACTGGCTTTACTATTTTTCAGAGCAATACTCTTGGCCAGAACAGTGCCTGCGTACATCTCAGGAACTCAATAATAAACTAAACTGTGGATAAAACAAAAGGAATCAATTAAACAGGCAATCATCTTTCTACTGGTCTCCTTATTAACTGTACAGCTTAATTCCAAAAACCGATTCAGTTCCACCAAAAAATGGCTTTCTTGGATTTCTCGTTTTTATTTCTCCAAATTATATGGTACTACATCTTTTCCTCATGTTAACCTCAAGATATTTCTTAATGTACTGTTTCAATTTTTGGCCCACTGTTGACTACATCCATCTCTCCATACTTTCTATCTTTTAATTCTCCGGGGAAAAATATGATTAGCCCAGTTGATCTTTTTGTACCATGCCATAATTCAAAATTCTTGGTTTGGTTTCCTGGTGTCCACTTGGCCACAGCCAGAAGTAATGTCTAATACAAAGTGGAACTATCCAAACAGCAAGGGCTGAGGGACAAGACAAGTTCCCTTAACAGGGAGCTTTCATATGGCAGGCATCCGAAGGCTTGGCCAGCCCTATACACTAACAGATAAGGATTTCAAGGAGAGCAGAACCTTTAAAACAAAATAAGAAAATCAAATGTTCAATTATATGATCCACATATATTTAGTTTCATGTCTGAGAGAGTATTCTGCATCATATTTCATCCCTCCTTCCCCTGTCACACCCCACACCCACCCGCCATCATAATGTATAGTAATAGTTCCTTGGAGTATACCATGAAATTATACTATATCTAATGAAACCATACTCTCTTTTTAAAACAGCCTATTTCTTAAATTGAGATATAACTGACATATAACATTGCACTAACATTTGTATATAGTGAAAAGTGATCACTATAGTAAATCTACTTAACATCTGTCACTGTATGTAGCCAAAAAAATTTATTTTCTTGTGAGAGGACACTTTAGGCTTACTCTCTTAAGCAACTTTCAAATATGCAACAGAGTATTATTAACTATAGTCACCAGAAAACATACTCTCTTGAAAATAATTTTCTAGGAGAGTAGAAAATATGACTCTTCTATATGAAAGCATATTGTTTATTTGGCAAATACCATGAACCTACCCACCATTTTAGGCACTGTGCTACTGAGCACTGAGCGAGAGCTAGAACCTAAAGTCATAGCCCTGTCCTGGGTTAGTTGGGGGAGGGGTAGAAGGGGTGAAGTAGCCTTAAGAAAATCCCACATATTAAGAAAAAAAAATGTAGCAAATATTTTTCAGATAATAAGTAAGTAGGCAAGACTACTTAAACACATACATTTTACAGCTTTTGTGTACATAATTTTTAAAAAATGACCACTATTTGCACCTGTATACAAAGAACACATTGTCAAATTAAATACAATATATTCTTAGTTTTATCCTTGAATATTTGCTTGCAATTTATTCACTCATTTTTGTTCTACAGCAGCACAAGCTAACATAAAATTAGTAGGAAGTATAAGAGAAAAAACTCATATTTTACTTTAATCTAAAAGCAGTAACACTTCATGTTTCCAGATTAGTATCTTGACATGAGGAGTCTGAAATTCAGCTCTACAGGAAGCAGATAGCTCCAATTCATAACTATGGTCCATTCTTCTGTGATTTGAAAGATTTAAAATGATGGTAATAACATTTATGAAAATCAACATTTACTATGTGTTTTACAAGCATGCATTATGCTAAGTGGTTTATTTGTATTAATTTATTAAACCTTACAACATTTCTATAAGGTAAGTACTATTATTATCCCCATTTTACAGAGGAGTTAACTGGACTTAGAAAGGCTAAACATTGCCTAACATCTCACGGCTAGTAAATGGGGAAGTTAGGATTCCAAGCAATCTGGGGAAGCGAAATGGGGAAGTTAGGATCCCAAGCAATCTGGTCCCAGTAACAATGTTCTCACATCGCACTATCAGCTTCCCAATAGAACAGCTCAGAAAATATCCAGTGACATTTGACTAACTGAGCAAGATGGAGTTCTAGACTATATGCAAAATTAAAATATTTAGAAAATACATATATGTATGTGTCACTGCTTTGATTCATGCTAAGGCACCAGCACCTTTGCCCACCATTTCTTTTATATCATCAGTGCAAAAGTCAATATAGTGAAAGGGGCAAATAATGCCAAAGAATTACTATTAAACTAGTTTGACCTCACAGACCCGTGAAAGCTAGAAACAGGCGAACTGCTGATCCAGGCTGTCAGCGAGATGCTCACTGACAAAGGAATTTCAGCCTTGAGGCAGTAATGTAGACAGATACAGGAACAACTTAGTTACAGAAATAGAACTAACTGGCTTCCTAACAAGAGTTTTCCTATGGTATGAACACATACAAATTTTGAACTGCCTTTGATTCCTTATTTTCTGAGCCTATTTCTCCATCTGTCTCATCAGTCCTGTGAGTTATACAACATCCTCCCAATAAATCCCCCTTTTCTGCTTAGGTTAGCAAGAGTCCAGTTCTTAGTTGATAGAGAAACTTGATTGGTATAGGAAACAAAACTGCAATTTATAGTTTAATAGATCACGTCTGCAGTTATTTTAATGCTTCTTTTTAAAAAATAATTAGTTGTCATTTACTCCGAATGAAAATGTTCATGAACACACTGAAGTTTTAAGCCTTGCCACATAAAACCCAATTAACCAGCACCTAAGAAAAAAGAACACCAGTAATTCCTAAGATCCCACAACGCAAAAGAAATGACAACTGTGCCCTGATTGGTGTGGTTCAGTTGGTTGGGTGTCATTCTGCAAAGCTAAAGGCCACAGGTTAGATTCCTGGTCAGGGCACATGCCGGGGTTCAGTTCTCAGTCAGTCAGGGTGCATCTGGAAGGCAACCAATAAATGTTTCTCTCACACAGATGTTTCTTTCCCTCTCTTTCTCCCTCCTTTCCCCTATTATCTAAAAATAAATAATAAAATCTTTAAAAAAGAAAAAGACAGCTGCAGAGTTCTGTGTTATCCAAGCTTTACAAGTCAGGTTATTGATTTTTTTTTTGCCAGCAAGTTCCACATTTTTCACTATTGTGATAGCCATACACTTAGAGCAAAAAAAAAGATGTTTTTAGTCTTCAGAAAACCCCCAGCAAATTATGATATCCAGAAAATATTTTACATTATATCTCTGTCTCTGAGAAAGAGGCGCTTTATCCAAACTCTTCACTACTTTACAGAACTACCTCAGGATGGCAAAATACTAAATTTTTAAAAATTCAATAGCTTTTTAAAGGACATCATAAAAGTAATGACAAACTAACTTAAAATAATGAGAAATAATAGGTGTTTGGGTATGGAAGTCAAGATCAAATGAACTGATGGATAAGTTATGAACAGTCAAGAGACGGAAGCTATACTGTTTACTCTTTATACCTCCCTTCGCTTCTCGAGTCTTTTCTATTAAACTCTTTCACTATTGTTATAAAATAGTTGGTAATGAACCACAGTGATTACTGTACCACTAGTTCTGATTAAATTTAGTTTTTCAAAAGTTATTTGCTTTAGATTTTTTAGCACAGTCATAAAAAAAAACAAAAAATGAATTTGCCTATCTTTGTTTATCTTATATATCTCATAATAAAGTAATGTACAAAACACACACACACAATAAAAAATATTGCAAAATATAACTATCCACTACCATCACCACAATAAAATGTTAACATGCTCTTCTCCAACAGAATAGATACAGATCATTATTTCTCACAAGAAGTTGTTTATTCAATCTTAAGTATATTTGAGTGGCATATATTCACAAACAAGAAATGAAGCCAATGACATTTATCTGATATGAATTAATGAACAGTGGCAAGGAAAACATATTTTTTAAAAACTTGCCAAGTAAAGCAGGCTAATAAATAGGAAAATTAAAAAATTCACAACATGCTTAACAAAAACATGTCTTATTTCATATATGGTCATTTAAAATGACTTAAGTCACAATTTATTGACTATAAAAGACAGAAAGCCAGAGTGTGCAGTAGATGAGGTACCTTGGAAACTGGTGAATATAAAGAAAAATGTGCAATCATACTGCATGTTACCTTCAACAAAAACAAAACACATCAAAGGAAATTAATATCATTTCTAGGTGAAAAATAAACGCTATGCAAAACAGCCCTTTTATAGTTAGTGATAATGAATTTGGAGAACTAGAAATACAAGAAGACAAAGTTTTAACTGATATCTGTATCCCTCTTCTTCAAACATCTTTCCAAGATCTTGCAGAGTTAAAAAGAGGAAAACTGGGGCAACCAAGTAGTTAAATGGTATCTGTCTCCCCAAGAGCAGAGACCAAGCCTTATTTATCTTTGTATTTATTCACTCATTCACTCACTTGTTTAACAAATTGAGTTACATTGAGTAGGTACATTTATTAAGTACCTACTAGATTGAGGCAAGGTTAGGTATAGACATACCTGGTACTGAAAAAATATCTGATAAATGGATTAATGAATGAACAAATAAACAAACATATGAAAAAAAGGCAAAACACCCTCGGAATCCTAACACTATCACAACTACCTGGATGTCATTGCCTTGTGACTCAATCATTGGATCACATACGATTTTCCTTAAAAGTAGCTCCTCCAGGCTTCTTTCTACTGGGACAGCCTCTCACAAGACCCCAGCAGCTACATAAACTGGCGGATGCTTGAGAAAAGCAAGCCCATGCAGGGATGGTGAGAAGAGGGACATCAATGGGTGCTATCAATGGGCAGCCAGTAGAGGGCAGCAGAGGATATGATGAGCAGCAGAGGATGTGTTGAGCCGCAGGAAAACAGGATTGCAAGCCTTTTAATCAAGATTGGGCAAATTACAATTCATAAGAGACTGTAACTGATTATATGAGTGGGTGCACTGGAACTCCTCTCTCAGCAAGTATAAATCAACCAGTTTATTTGGAAAATTTAGTTAGGTTCTTCAAAGAGCATTTTAACAACCAGTGAAAACCCATTAGGATAGCCTAAGGCTAACTACATCATCTCTATTAATTGTATATCTTGTAAACTCATAATGTCAATGAACAAAATCAGAACATGGGCTCCTCAGCCTTGCATTTCCAGAAAAAAAATATTGTCCTTAGATTCATATTAGAAGTAGTTTCAACTGTTTTTATGAAGAACAACCTTAGAGATTAAAATAAATGAACACACAATATAGCATTTGATAGCACCTAAGTGCGTTCATCACTCCACATATTCATATATATAAAATTATACCAAAAAATAAAATGTTCTTTAACTTCAGGATAATACATTCATAAAGCAGATTAACAGTTAAAATTTTATGTGAGTTGTTATTGCTGGTTTTACAATATTGACAGTTCTAAGTGAAAGATCAACAATTCTTTTGGACAGATTTTAAATGAAAATGATGAAACAAGGTTAACTTTCACCACAATACAGAATATCCAACACTAATTTCTCCAAATGAAATTCAATGCTAAAATATTACTGTATTAATACAAATTTTATGAATGGATCAGGACTTATTCAATGAGAAAGGATGAGAGGGAAGAAGGCAACGGAAAGAGACTTTGAGCTTTCTAGGAAACTATCAATGATTTACTTTGAAAGAAAATTCTACATTTTCGAAGTCCAATAAAACATTAAGTCTTATGCTGTATTTAAACTTCAAAAATTCCAAAGTCTAATGGTGGTCAAACCACCACTTAAAAACCCTTTTCAAAAACTACATATACTGTGGTTTCTCTTCAGATTGTATAAATCTTTCCCCTTTCACAAAAACTACAAAATAAGCATCTATTCCTATACCACTCTCCTTGCCCTGGCCCTTGTCAACAGGAGCCACTGTACACTGCTGTTTACAAAGTCAGAAGGTGAGGGAAGTCAGTTTAAGAACTTCCTCACTCCTCTGGCTATTCTACCAGACCCTCAGGGATACAAACCTCCATTTTTGAAGATCCAGCTTCAAAAATTCCTTAATTGTATAAATATTTCAAATCTTTGGCCCTTGTTATGTGTATTTATTGATAAATCCTTAGAAATTTGGCTGCTTCTTCACCAAAATTGGGGCAGCAAAAGGAAAAAGGAATACTGCTTTAGAGAAGGGAATCGGGCTTGTGGAATCCCAGGAAGGTAAAGATATTTGTAGTATCCTCGGCTGTAGAGGATGGCTAGAACTTCATTTGCTGCTAGAGCTCTCTGCGATGAGCTTTCTACCCATAGGGCTTCTTCATCTGAGTCTTGCACTGAGCTCCAAGAAGCCTGGACCACTTCCTCCTCAAGGGCAATGGTTGTGTCCACTGAGATAAACTGGTTGGGTAAGTCTCCTTTCATCAACAGAGGAGGAAGCAAATCCAGCCACAGTAACTTTATAAAGCCAGGCTCTGATTTCCAGATCTCAACCCCTCTTAACCTACTGTAGGTGTGTCCTACCCTCCTCACCTCAAAATTTCACCTCAAAATTTCTCTGGGACATCACCAAACTTTCCTCTCCTGACCTTTAACTTGGGAAAACAAAAGTATTCTTCCTCTATCCTTAGCAAAGACATATATGTCTTTTATGGAGATGATCTCAGACTAAGCCCAATATTCCAGACATATAATATAGTCTAATGGATCTGAATATAGGTTCAGATGTATTACGGAGCTCCTAATATTGGGCTAGCCAAAAAGTTCGTTTAGTTTTTCCCATACAACAGCTCTAGTAGTGCTTAGTTGTCTTTAACTTCAAAACAATTTTGTTAGATTGTATTGTAACAGCTTACATATCAGCATGCATTAAAAAAAATGAACAAAACTAGTGAATTTTTGTGCAGCCATTTTAATATTGAAGATGGAAGAAAATAAGCTACTTTTTGGTGTATTATACTTTATTGTTTTAAGAATGGTAAAAACAACTGAAACATAAAAAAAAAAAGATTTGTGCAGTATATGGAGAAGGTGCTGTGACTGACTGAATGTTTTAAAAGTGGTTTGTGAAGTTTCTCGGTACTACTGACATTTTGGCCAAATAATTCTTTGCTATGGGGCTCTCTTATGCATTAGAAGATGTTTAGTAGTACCCCTTTAGCCCTCTACCCACAAGAAGCCAACAGCGGGAGACAGCTAATGTACTCAAAATGTCCAACTCAATGAAGTTACTGGTGAAAATAAAAAATGTGTCTTTTATCTTATGGAAAAAACTGAACAGACTCTTTGGCCAGCCCAATACAAATAATTGGCACACAAATTGATTTTTGGTATCTAATTGTTTATATGTTGTATATTACACATATACAAGAGTTCTTTTATTCAAATGAAATAAAATACATGTAACATGAATTGAAATTTTGGCACTAATAAGTGTTTTGGTATATATGATGTAAATATTTGGTATACAGTGAAGACTACACTAGGGAAAGAAAAAAAAGTACCACAAAATTTTTTTTTTAATATTTAAGTTAACTAAAAAGATGAAAAATTATTCAAGAAGTAGAAATTATATTATTTCCCAGGCAGAAAGAAGCCAGTGGAACATGTGAGTTATTTCCCGTCAGACTAAAAGTCCTATTTTAAAAAAATGTATATTGTACCATTTTTTTTTACATAAAACTACAAAAATACTGAACATATTGTAAACCTTTTCATTTATTTAGTAACTTAAATGTCATTTCACTACGCATGGAATAAAGTAATATAAGATACATATGGAAACTATTTATAGAATGATCACCTCTTTTTTAGTTGTTTTTGTAGAGAGAGAAGGGGGAAGGCAAGGAGAAAGAGAGGGAGAGAAACATCAACTGGTTGCCTTCTGCATACTCCCCAGCTAGGGACCAAACTGGGAATCAACCAGCGACCTTTCACTCTGCAGGACAAAGCCCAAACAACTGAGCCACAAGAGTCAAGGCAATGATAACCTCTTTTTCTATCCCTCTTAAGAACGGTTAACAATACTAGCTATGTTTCACAAGCAAAGACCTCCCCCACTGAAAACCCCTACAGGATTCTGCTCCAAAGAGTTGTCCCCCTGAAAGGCAGTTCAGTGCAGTGGTAAACATAATGGCCTCGGAGCCAGGGTATGCCCTGAAGCAGGCCATTACTAGCCAGGTGGTTTGGGCAATTCATTTCATTTTGGGGGGGAATGATCACTAAACTTAACTTAGAGGACTGAAGATTAAGTGAGCTAATGTATAGTGTTTAACACACTCCAGGATGGTAAGCACTAGATAAATGACACCTATTATTAGTAGCTAAATGTTTCTTCCCCCACTAATTACTGGTTTAATACCAATATTCTCCACTGAGGCCTCTTGGTCTAAAACACTAAAATGGCTACGGCTTTATTATTAGTAATTTAACATATCCTGGCATATTTTTATGTTCCAAGAATGTAATTTTATCCTCAGAACAACATATGATTCTATTAATCTCCATTTTTTTCCTGATGATAAAACTGAGGTACAGAGAAGTTAATTAAACAATTTGTCCAAGGCCATACACAAAATAACAGATTTATAAATCACAGACTTAATATCTAGAGAGCATCTAGTCAAACTTTTTCATTTTATCAATAAGGAAACTGTCTTAGTCCATTTGGGCTGCTATAACAAAAATACCATAGAATGGGTGGCTTATAAGAAAAAAAAATTATTTCTCACATTTCTGAGGGCTGAAAAGTCCAAGAACAAGATTCAATGTCTGGTGATTCAATGTCTGAGCTGAGAGCCCACTTCCTGATACACAGAGGGCCATCTTTTTCCTCACATGGTATAAGGGGCGAAGGACCATTCTGGGGTCTCTTTTATTACAGCGCTAATCAATTCCCAAGGCCCCACCTCCAAATTCCATCACACTGGGGAATAGTTTTCAACACAAACATTCAATCTAAAACAGAAACTGACATCTAGAGATGCAGACTTACACTCCTAAGCAAAAGGGTAACAACCTGAAACCTGGGCTCCTGAACTTCTGCACAGTGCTTCTCTTTACTATATTACCATATTTTGCCATGTACAACGTGCACTTTTTTGTCCAAATTTTTAAGGGAAAAATAAGGATGCGCATTATACCTGGGTATAATGATTACATACCTTGGGCATAATAATCCCTTTTATAATGCACACAAAACGTGGGTGCGCATTATACACGGTGACACTCGGTGTGCTGTGACATAATAAAATCAATATTAAAAACATGAAGAGCAGAGAACCATTATTTTATACATTAATAATTTTAAATGGAAAATATGTGCCCACAAAAACTAATACAAAAATGTTCATAGCAGTGTTATTCACAACATTAATTTAAGACATGGATACAACCCAAATGTCTGTCAATTCTGAATGGATAAACCAATCTGGTACATTCATATAATGGAATACTATTTGGCAATTAAAAAAAGGAATGATAATGGTACAAACGTGGATGAACCTTAAAACATTAGGCTAAGTGAAATAAGCCAGATACCAAAGGTCACATGTTAAATGATTCCATTTACATGAAACATCCAAAATAGGCAAATCCACAGAGAGAGAAAGAAAATTAGTGACTGCTTAGGACTGAGGGTAGGTATGGGGAATGACTGGTAATGGACACAAGAATTCTTTTTGGGAGTGATGGAAATGTAAAATAAAATTGTGACGCTTCTGTAAATCTACTAAAAATCACTGCATTGCACTCTTAAAATGGGTGAATCTTATCGCCTGTAAATTTTACCTCAGTAAAGCTGTCAAAAATAATTTTAAAAATAAACAAAACTTTCCATTTTGTAAATCAGAAAAATCTGGATAAAAATGGTGTGTACTTTAAGTATTAAAAACTAAAAACTAAAAATATGAAAGCAGTATGTTCCAGAAAATCTGTAAAATGAATTGTATACGCTGAGCAATTTATCCCCTAATTTCCACTATAATTAAAGCACATTACTATAAAAGAACTTCAGCTGCAAAGACAAATTTCTTTCACTCTGGATGGGGTAAAACAATAAAAGATTAAATTGATTAAATATAATAGGGAAGAAAGGAGAATATAAGCAACATTGTTGATAGCATTTTTTGTTCACAGATGCCCAAACTCTCTATTATTCTAAATAAATTGGTACTAGAAAGGCAACTTAGATTTGCTTTTTGTTTTTAACTTATAGGGAGGTTTATAAACAAATCTCTTAGGGTATCTCCAAGTTTTCACTCCAACACATAGAGACATCCAAAATTCTATTAAAGGTATTGCTTCTTTACAGCAGTATTATGTTTTAAAACAAATCAAATTTGTTTCTGAGAAAAAGTATAAAATGTGCCTTTGAATTCACAAAAATACTAAGACTGTTCTGTATTCCCTAAAAACCAGAGCTTAAAGAATCACTGTACGTAAATCACTTTGGAAACATCACGTATACTATAGTAAAAGTGGAATCTCAAATTAGTTACGTTTATTTCTTTAAACCACCAAATAAAAAGAACAACAATGACTAACATGATTGAGAATGTTCTGTGCACAAAGCAGTATCCTATTCCCTTTATGTGCATTGTTTCATTTATAACTCACAACAATTCCATGAGGTTAAAATTATTGTTGTTGGCATTTAACAGCTGAGGAAACAGGCTTAGTGAGATGAAGAGAGGTTAACCTGCTCAAGGTCAAGCAGCTCCTGAGTAGCAAAGCTGGCATCTAAACCTAAGGCTGAGTCTAAGACTTTAAGTATATTACTCCTCATGATCCTGTTTGATGGAGTTACCTTCATTATAATGAGTAATAAAGATCTTTAAAATTTCTCAAATAGAAGTGTTCACTTTTTAGATATAACATCATTATGTTATGCTTGTTAAAAAGAGTATGTTATATTTTAGTGGCATACTTTTACATTTACAAACGAAATACATCTGCTATTGTTGTCATTGAAGAGGATGGGGAATATACATCCAATAGTATTGGCCACGTGTTGATAACTGTTGAAAGTTTATGACAGGTAAACAGTGGTTTGTTTTACTGTTCTCTCTGTTTTTGTATGTTTGAAAACATCCATGATAAAATTAAGATTATTAGATCTTTAAACACAACAATACTGTAAAAGAGGAGGCTATAATCCTTTTTTTTGTACCTAGCAATATTTTTTATTTCAAAATCAAGAGAGAATAGACCATACATAACTTTAAAATATTCACATACTCACTATCATATTCTAAAGTTCTTTATACAGAGAGATCTGAGTATTTAGTCCCTATGTAAGCCCGCAGAGGAGGGAAAGCTAAAAAGAGGTAGGCATGTAGGCAGAAACCCTGTCCTTGCTGTGTGCTGGCACTGGAGATTTTTGCTTCCTCCTCAGGACTTTTTCACTTTGTGAACAGACTCATTTTCTCAGCAGCCACCTTCACACTCTCTATCACTATCACCACATTCTACTCTTTAAGCACTAAATAACTAAGACAAGCAAAAGTTTATGTCCACAATTATGTATTCACTGCAATGTGTGGCTGGTAAGAAGACCAGACATCTCTTAGATGAAGAATCAATTAAGTATATTGTTTGACCCAGAAAAGAACAAAGGCCCAAATGTTTTGTGTGTAACACACACTTAAGAGAACGTTCCAAATTTAAAAACAATTTCTTTTACCTAGATAGCTAACAGATCCAAAAAAGGCTATTTCTGAAATTAATGTAGGTATTGGCTCAGTCCTTTAAACTTGTCTATTTCGCTAGAAGAATGCCTGGCACATGACCAATGCACAGTAAATATTCGTTGAATAAACTCCTTTCTTATGATCCTGCCAACTTTTTTTTTATTTAGGTACCACTGGGCAAAATGATCAGGAGGCAGTAGAAAAAGGGAAAAACTCAGATAATTTTAAATTTGACAAAGCACTATGAATAGAGCATGCATTACTCTGAACAGAATATTAAATTACATAGTTCAAGGACCTTTACTGTAACATCTTGGGACCTGGCCCATCAAGATCATGAATGAAGAGAGGCACTTTATAAAGCCTTCTTTATACTGAGCCAACTCCAACTTTCACCTTTTAGAATGGTTTATTTAAATTTACTATATTTATAGTCTAAATGAGTTTGCATTATCTGTATTTCAACACTTGAAAAAAGTCACTATTTAGCAAGATCATTTTTCCATTTTCTGAAGCTACAACTTCATTTTTATTACAGTACTCACCATCACCCTCTCCTCCACCTCACTTTTTCACTTTAATATCTATAAACAGTTCCTAATTATTTTTTCAGTATTTAGATAGCTCCTGACTCTAGCACTCATATCTTACTTGGCAGATTATTCTATTCTGTAGAACCCACAAAAGAACCACAGAGGACACTCTAGGATTTCCCTCAAGAGTCAAAAATAAGTTATTGCAGCAAGTATTTCTAATAATTGAGGCAAAATCATTTCTGTCACCAACTAATACTATATTCTAGACATAAGACTTGTCAACAGAAATTAGAAAAAATATTTTTGTAGTAACATGCAACATACAAAGTCAATTTTTTAATAAAAAACTATAGTGCTTGTTTACACAAAAATAATTTAAGTTTAAAAGGATTTTCTCTAGCAGCGCTGTCTCAGGAACACAGGTGGCAAACACAAGGCCCGTGAGCTGAATCTGGCCCTCCACCTTGTTTTATCCATTGAGCTCTTGCTTTACAGTTAAGGAGTAGTTACATTTATACAGTCCTAGAATTAATTACGTTCAGCCCTTTGAAGGCAACTGTGAGACTGATGTGTGTGTGTGTGTGTGGGGGGGGGAGCTGGCACAACACCCTGGTGAAAATGAGTTTGACACCCCTGCTCTAGAACAAAGCATACCAGTTAAGTAGGAGGCACCAAAGTAACACTTCCTGTTTTTAATGACTTCTGTTTGTAGAGCCCCTGAAAACCTTAAGCAAGTTGCTTTGCCTCTTACCCTAGCTTCAATGCCTTAAGAGGGCCCAGGTGCCATTCTGTGTAGGGAGATATGCCAGAATTCTTACATTAAATCCTCCTTTTAGTTAAGCCCATTACATTGGCCTCAATGCTTAAAATTAAAGGAACCAGACTTAAGACAATCACTCTTCCTGAACCCCTTCTTTATTATAATCCCTCCATCTCCCAGGAATCTATCTTGGTATCTATCAACCACTGAGGCAAACTGAGAGGCACACAACCCTTTCTCCCTCCCTCGCAAGAGGAAATAAAGACATTCAACAATTGATACTATAGAGGCAGAGGAGGGGACTCTTAAATCAGTATTCTCTTAAGACCTCTTAAAATATCAGCCCTGCTCACAGAAATGCAGAAGCATGAGCAATCTGCATCTATGTAAAATTATAAAAAATGAAGTCAGAGCAAAAAAGAAAGCCAAAATCGTTAATGTAAGATTACAAACTGAATTTTATCTCTTTAAATAAGCATTTGGGATATTAAAAAAAAAAAACCCACTCTGGAACAGAAATTTAAAACCTAAACACAGAATGGATCAAAGCAAAGAGAAATAAATGAAAGAAGAGGTGACTGAACTCAGGTAAAAAATATAAGAAAAAGACAAAATCGTATCAGAATTGAAAATTACAATGTGCTGAAGAACAAATTCAAATTAAAAAATTAGAGACATTAAAAGAAAGAGTAAAAGAAGAGCCCCCAAGCCCCGGCCCATGGCCTGTTAAGAACTGGACCACGAGTGAAGCTCACCTCAGCTCCACCTCCATCCCCTCCCCGCCCCATCCCACCCACCCACCCGTGCCAAAAAGATTAGGGACTGCTGCAGTAAAAGAACAAAGAGAATGAAAATGAGACAGTAAAGTAAAAATAGAAAAGTTTTATAAAGTAAAGATAAACAAAGAAAATATATGCATAACCAGAATGCCTGAAAATGAAAAACAAAACACTAATAAAATAGCATTTAAAACTATAATCAAATGAAACAAAAGATCCAGTTCTATATATTAAAAGGATCCACTACATAGCAGGGAAAATTGACCTGCTATAATAAACTCTAAGTAAAATGATTAGACTTTAGAAATAAAAGGGAAAAATAAAAATTCCAAGCAAAAGGATCAAATAACTTACAAAGGCAAGAAAATTAACACAGGCATCAGACTCCTCAAAAACAACATATAAAGCAAAGCCACACTGTAAACAAGGGAAAAAAATGTAAACCATACCCACATGAGCTAATTTCTTGTGATAAATTTATCTATTGATCGATCGATCACCTATTAGTTCTACTGCTCTAGAGAACCCTGACTAATAAAAGGATCTAAGTTCAAGACTCCTCAGTAACAATGAGCATATGTGACTAGATCTAGATTTCTAAACACTATTCCCACTAAAAAGGATCAGGGTTGCTTGGAAAAAATGATATTACAAGTTGGGTAGGGAAGTACGAGAGATGACCTATCTTTTGCCAGAATATAACGAGGTGCTCAAAGGTTTTTAAGCACATGTCAAAAAACACAGAATGATGTAAGAATTATTACCATATGTGAAAGCTAATGGATAAAAATTTTTGTGAAAAGTAGGGTATTAAAAGAGTCTCAAAATATCTCCCCAAATAACACTTATTAATTACAAAGGAAAAAAGGGTAATTTTACAGTAGGGAAATCTGGAAGACAGCACCATAACCAAGTGATAAGAATTTATATCACTAGTGTTACAACAATAGCATGAATGTACAGATATGGTTCACTGATAAACCGCTGTAGTATTCCAGCCAAAAATGCATAATCTGAATCTAATCAGGAGGAAACACCAGATAAACCCAAATGGTGCAATACTTCTATAAAATAACTGACCTGTATTCTTCAAAAATGTCATATCATGAAACACAAAGACAAAGGATGTGATCCAGATTAAAGAATAAAGTATGACAAATAAAAGTAATACATGATCTCCTAGACTAAATATCATACCAGGAGGAAAAGTTTCTCACTTTCTTAAAAGGACATGAGGAAACTTAGCAAAATTTGAATAAAGACAATATAGTATTTATCAATGTAAATTTCCTAAATTTCATTATTATACTGTAGTTATATAAGAAAATATGCTTGTTTTTAAGAAATGCACACTGAAGTACTTAGGGACAAAGGGACATAATGCCTACAAATTACCCTCAAATGGTTCAGAAATAAAATAATATTATTACTTTATGAAAAGTAAATATGATAAAAATTAACATTTGGCTAATATAGAGTGAGAATACATGAGAATTCTTTGAATTATTTTTATGATGTCTTTGTTAAGTATAAAATTTTTTCAAAATTTTAAAATCTGGTAAAATTATAGTAGTATTTGATAAGCTTTCCTACATTATTCCCCAGTATGTGCATGCATCCACACACATTATTCTAAAAAAGCCAAAACCCTAAGAGAGACTTTGAAGTTATTCTTTTCCTATACCCTCTATATATTGTACAATAAATGCCACAGAATTGGCTGACTCTATCCTCTTCTCTTTCACAGTACCTCCATTATTGTATAATCTCTGAAAGATTTCCCGCTTCCTGAATCACCTTTTCACACACTTGCAAAATTAACCACCTCACTACTCTAAAATCTTGAATGTTTCTCCATGGCCAACTCTTCTGAAAAACTTAAGTCTTTTCCAGATCATGCCCGTGCCTCTCTACTTCTTGTCCTTTTCATTAGCAAAAAAACAAGTGCAGTCCTCTGAACGTACAATGCTGGTTCATTGTGATCTGGTTGTGTTGTTATCTCTGCTTATCTATCTAGTCAAAGAAATTCCTTGCTCTTTGAACTTTAGCTTAGCTTCACCTAGTCTGTGAAACCTTCCCTGATGTGAGGATGAGTAATCATTCTCTCCCTTATTAGTGCTGTTTAATCTCACACTATCTCTATTACACTTATCATATAGTATAACTATCTCCCTCTCTAAATTGAGTGGGGATTCACTGACAGAACCAAGTCATATTTATCATTTATCTGTTTTATAGTTTTTAATTATTTTATTTTTTAAATTATAGTTCACTTTTAATATTACTTTGTACTGGTTTCTGGTGTACAGCATGTGGTTGGACAATCATATACTTTACAATCATATACTGAAGAATACTTCAGAATCAAGTGTTCTCCCTGATATTTTCAACACCCATCTGGCATCATACATAGTTATCTCGGTATTTATTGACTCTATTCCCTGTGCTGTACTTTGCACCCCCCATAACAATCTTGTAACAATCAATTTGTACTTTTTAATCCCTTCACCTCTTTTACACAGTCTCCCAAGCCTCTCCCCTCTGGTAACCACCAGTTTGCTCTCTATGAGTCTATTTCAATTTTGTTTATTCATTTGTTCTTTAAGATTCCACATATAAGTGAAATCATATGGTACATGTCTTTCTCTGACCGACTTATTTCACCTACAGAATATCAGAATATCTTCTAGATCCATCCATGTTGTGTCAAATGCTAAGATTTCATTTTTTATGGCTGAATAATATTCCATTACACACACACACACACACACACACACACACACACACCAGCTTTTCTTTCTTTTTTAAATTTTTTTAAAGATTTATTTATTTATTAAGATTTATTTTTTATTTTTAGAGAGGGAAGGGAGGGAGAAAGAGAGAGAGAGAAACATCAATGTGTAGTTGCTGGGGGCCATGGCCTGCAACCCAGGCATGTGCCCTGACTGGGAATCGAACCTGCGATACTTTGGTTCACAGCCCGCGCTCAATCCACTGAGCTACGCCAGCCAGGGCTTATACCCCGGCTTTTCTATCCACTCATCTGTTATTGATGGGCACTTGGGTTGTTTCTATATCTTGGCTATTGTAAATACAACTGCAGTGAACATAGAGGTACATATATTCTTTCCAATTTAGTGGTTTGGGTTTCTTCAGATAAATACCCAGAAGTGGGCTCACTTTGTCATAAGACAATTCCTTTTAATTTTTTTTTGAGAAACCCCCATACTGTTTTCCATAGTGACTACACCAATTTGCATCCCCACCAAAAGTATGCAAGGGTTCCCTTTTCTCCACAGTCTCACTAACTCTTGATTTTTTGTGGATCTATTGATGATAGACATTCCAACAAGTGTGAGATTATATATCATTGTGGTTTTAATTTGCATGTCTGTGACAATTAGCAATGTTGAGCTTCTTTTCATATGTCTGTTGGCCATCTGTATGTCCACTTTGGAGAACTGTCTATTCAGGTCCTCTGCCCATTTTTTACCTGGGTTCTTTGGTTTTTCTGGTGTTGAATAGTATGAGTTCTTTATAAATTTTGGATATAAATCCCTTATCAGATTTATCATTGGTAAATATCATCTCCCATTGAGTAGGCTGTCTTTTCATTTTGTTGATGGTTTCCTTTGTTGTGCAAAAGCTTTAGCTTGATGTAGTCCCATCTGTGTATTTTGCCTCTTGTTCTCTTGCTCAAGGAGATATACAATATCAGAATACTAAGAGAAATGCTAGAGATTTTACTGCCTGTTTTCTTCTAGTAGTTTCATGATTTCAAGTCTTATATTTAGGTCTTTAATCCATTTTGAGCTTATTCTTGTATAGATTGTAAGAAGGTGGTCTAGTTTATTTATTTTTCTTTTTTTGCATGTTATCTGTCCCAAGACCATTTATTAAATAGACTGTCTTTAACCCTGTTGTAAGTTCTTGACTCCTTTGTCAAATATTAATTGACTATAAGGCATGGGTTTATTTCTGGGCTCTCTATTCCATTCCATTGATCTATATGTCTGTTTTTATGCCAGTACCATACTGTTTTGATTATTATAGCCTTATAATATAATTCGGTATCAGGCAGCATGATACCTCCAACTTTATTCTTTTTCAAGATTGCTCAGGCTATTGAGGGTCTTTTTTGGTTCCATATAAGCTTTTAGATTATTCTAGTTCTGTGAAATACATTGGTGGTATTTTGATAGAGATTGCATTGAATCTATAGATGGTATGAACACTTTAGATAGTATGAACATTTCATTAATTTAATTCTTCCATCCATAAACATGGTATATATGCTTCCATTTATTTGTGTATTCTTCAATTTCTTCCGTCATATCTTATAATTTTCCTAGTACAGGTCTTTACCTCCTTGGTTAAATTTATTCCTAGGTTTGTTTTTTTTTCCTCCTGATGCAATGTAAATGGGATTATTTTTTTAGTTTCCCATTCTGATCAGTGTATAAAAATGCAACCAGTTTTTGAATATTAATTATGTATCCTGCTACTTTACTGAATTCATTTATCAGTTCTAGTAGTTTTTGGTAGAATCTTTATCATCTGCAATTAATGAGAGCTTTACTTCTTCTTTTCTAGTTTAGATACCTTTTATTTCTTCTTGTCTGAATGCATATTTGTTGAATTACTTAGAATATAATAGATCTGTAAACAATTTATTAACATAAATAATTATACACAAGTGAGTATATAGGAGAGGGTACAAAAAGGTTAAAAAGCCTCAATCTATGTGTTGAAAAGTAAAAGCTAAGAATATTAAAAAATAATTTTGAAACTAATAAACATTTCTTTGCTTGTTATTTAATGTAAGTTAGAATAAGCTCCGGACTTCTTTTTTTTCATATTCATCTTTGGAAAACAAATAATCCTATATAGTTTTTAATTTTTATTTTCTACAATTTGAATATTAAGGACACTTTGTTATTTGCAAGCTTTAAAAATCATGAGCTGAGACTAAAATTTATGTAAATGAAATAATACAACATCAAAAGCAGCTTTACCTTATAATACAAAGTACAAGAACATTATTTTGGCCAAATCACTTTAAAAGCAATAATTCCTGAGTTATACTCAATTCTGTACAATCAAATCATTGCTTTGTCTTTCTTGATCTAAAACTAGGCCAATTATATAACCTTCTATCAGAAAAACATTTAAAGGAAAATATTTACATGTGTCAGACTTGCCCTCTTTTCCAATATATACAATACACGGATAAATGAAATTACTTTCTAATCTTAAGAAAAAGATCCTTAAATTAGTAATGACATCATAGTCCATGTGAAGGCTTCCATGAAAGAAATATGATCACATAAAATATATAAAATCATAATTAGAAATTAGCACTGTTGTGCTATCTACTGTTGTAGGTATCTTTGATACCTTCCCCTTCTGGTTTTTCTTATGGCTTTCTGATGATCACTTTGTCTTACAGACCTTTGGGGGGAACGCAGCATGATCTGATCCTTGCTTACCTGGCCCTTCTATCATGCTTCTGTCATAGCCTGTAATTCCAAGCATAAAGCTTAGCATCTGTTAAAAGTACATGCTCTGGAAGGCCAGGAACTGAGTCAATTTTACTTTCTATTGTTATATCTGTCTCTTTCCTGCAAGTACCAAGTACAACTAAGTTAGTTTGGAGATATTTTAAGTGGTAAATTTCATTTTCTTTAGGAATAAAGAAAGTGATTATTTTCCAGAATAAGCACTGGTAATCAGTCACACATGTGCAAAATATGGCTATATGCCTACTTCCAGTAGCATAAAAGGGGAATTTGAAAATCTCTCAATATCTAGGGGTACAGAGATGACCCCTACCCCTGCTCACCAGAGACAAGAATCCATGGAAGTTGAAACCTTTAATCTCCTGCCAGGAGGACAGAGATACAAGCATGGCATACAGATATTAAAATGATTCTATAAATAAAATGATAATAAGCCTGTATAACACTATTGACATAATAAAATGTCAATAATCTCCCCTTAAAATTTCTGTAATCATTAATCAAATTCCTTCAAAATTCTTAGGTCCCACAAAAACATTAAAGCCCTATACTTACAGCATACACTACATTTAGAAAAAAAACCTGACAAGTAACTTGACAATATTCCAATAACTCTCACCATCATTCACTAAAATTAATTTAATATGAAGTTATCAGCTTGTTTGAAGTAGTCCTCCCAGTCATGCCAATTTCTATATGAAACTAGAAACTTATCACTTAGTAAATCACTAACTGTAGGAAAAAAGTCTGTCATTTTATAATCCCTTGTGTATTTTGCTTATAGAGGTCACATATAACAAACCAAACCGAGTAAGTGTTCCTAAAATAAAGAAAAAACTAGAGCACCTTATTTCTTCTTCCTCAGAGGAAAGACTTTGTTCTCACAAAAGTTAATTGAATTCTTGTCTTTAATCCCTTCTTCTTTATGTTCTCTGTTAATTCATCTCTTTTTTCTTTCTTCTTCTTCTAACTTGCCCTTCTTTCCTTTGCCCTAACAACTTTCATTATTGAAACTAAGAGTCCTATAAAGCTCTTAAGTTAAATATACTACTGAGATGCCAAGTGTCTACCAATTTTACCATAAAACATTCAAGAGCACTGTATTTACTAATCACTACTACTGACTTCTCTGCTCTAGTAGCAAAACACTTTCTTACAAGTAGTTAATATACTCTATTCTTACTATGTATCTCAGTGCTTGACAAAATATAAATGCTCAATGTCAAGTTAATACTATTAATTTCATAAAACTCTGATTTCAAAAACCTGTATAAGAAAATGCCATTATTATCTGCACTGTTTCTGCAACCATCTTGTATTAAAAAAAAATCAATAGATAGTTAAAATAAATCTTTGAAAGGACATAGTAATATTAAGTAGTCTAAGAAGTACCATTTTCATAAAATGCTGTGTTCTCTTTGCAAAACAGACTTAATTTTTAAATGTCACCTCAAGTTAACCACAGGGTCCAGCAGGATCCTGCACAAAAGATGCGAATTGCAAAACTACCTCTCCTCTTCTATCAATATTCTTAACTGCCTTAGTATCTGATCTCAGCCAAGTAGTAAGGAGAAAATGAGTAATTATCTACTTAAATGATTCAGTATAAATAACTGATAGGCTTAAATATTTTCACAATGTACAAAAGCAAGTTAACACAAATTGCATTTTATCAAAAATTCTATGTTTAAGATAGAATTGTACTACAGTCCAAGTGTTGATACTAGTTTAATTTGGATACCCTAATGCTCTCACTCCTCTTTCTAACCTTGGAATTCTTTGACGTCTGGTTAGCTGCCTATTCTGTAAGTGAGGAAATATTTGGAATAGAGCTTTTATTTGCCTGTGAGTAAAGACAGTTCAGGATCTGGTAATAATTGTAAAAGTCCATGCTTGTCTTTTCAGCTACCTCTAAGCTTCCCTTTCTCCTGCCTTCTAAGTTCTCTATCACCCAAAGTGTATTCTTCACACCTCCCACCCCCAAGAGGTCACAGTCTTCCAGTTTCCCTTACCAAAACAGAAAAGGACTTAAACAAAGATTGTACTCAGTAGTTTAAGGCAGTTAGGAGAAATGTTCACCTTTTGAGTTGACTTGGTTTGAGGGTATAGGAGCTTTGTTTTTTATTTTGCTGAGTCCACTAGGAAAATACTTTAGTCCTGATAAGAAGCCTGGGGAAGCTGGGTAAAGAGTCAACTAATGTTACTTAAGTTCCCCTTTGCCTTCTCCACTCTTTTACTTTATTATCTGGAAGCTAAGAATCTCAAATTCCAAGGATCCAGATTCCATTTTCATGGTGTCCACTTCCTTCTCCTGATTTGATATCCCTTTCCTTCTTTCAGAATGGTGGTCATTTTGTAACTTCTCTCTCCCTCCAACCTCCCACAATCTGTCTCCTGCCCAGACTTCTTGTAGCCTCTGGAAGGTGAATAAAGGAACAATGAATGTCTAGGGAAAAGGGTGCATATAATTCATAAATGGCTAGGCTGAGCTTATGGACTCACCCAAACATGAAATTCAAACAAAAGACCATCACTGCTACTACCACCCCCTTACGGCTGATGTAAAAGATTCAACATTTGTATTTTTTACGGTGTGGTTGGGAAAGGGGGTTGGAAGTGGTTAGTTTAATGATAACAGACATTAATGAGTACACAATACATGATATCAGGAAAAAATTACTGGCTGACAATCATTATACATACTAGAGAAAGCAATGGAAAAGAAAAACTTGAAAAATTGCATGTTAAAGTTAATTACAATTATATATGTAACTGCTTTTAATTTCTGCCTAATGTTATATAACATAATGAAGATATATATCATAAAGGATAAGATTACCTTTCAGTGTTTCTCTCTTTTTTTTTAATCTTTGCCGAGGATACTTTTTTTAATTGATTTTTTTTTAAAAGAGGAAGAGTTGAGAGGAAATATTGATGTGAGAGAGAAACATCTATTGGTTGCCTCCCTACTGGGGACTGAACCCACAACCTAGGTATGTGCTCTGACGGGAAATCGAACCCACAACCTTTTTGTTGTATGGGACAACACTCCAAACAAATGAGAACCTGGTCAGGGCTCAGTTTTATTTTAATGCAACTGCAACCTTCCCTCCCAATGTCCACTCCTGCAGCTTCATTCATTGTTGGCTGAAAACACAAGCTGGTGATCCTCTTAAAACTTTAAAAAACAATTACCAAGACACCATGCTGTCATACCAGAAGAGAGGCCAGCAAATTAAGTGTGCCACTTCTCAGACTGTCCATCTTGCAACCACAGTACTACTTTTAGCCTTTCCGTCATCCAACTATTCCTTTTCTAGTTACTATAATTATTTCCCCAAAACATTTCTTACTACTTCCCAGCCAATGAAGCACAGCTGCTTTATAATAAGCAGTATCAAAATCTAAACTCTTAAATGGCTCAATGAAAAGATGCTCACATTAACTTATACCAGAAGACATGCACTAATTGGCAAGGATCAAATAATTTTTTAAGGCAGATGTAGGAACACAGGTATTACCACATATCCCTGGTGGATATGCAAAATGGTACATCTATGGGAGGAAAATTTGGCAATACCTATCAAAATTACAAATTCAAGTACCCATTTTTAGGACCCATATGCCTCACCACTGTGTGGAATGATATATACAAAGATATTCATTGCAGGATTATTTTAAGGACAAAATAACAGTAAACACCTACTTATTATCTCCATTGTACATACGGAGAAACTAAGAGACCAAGTAAGCTTAGGCCAAGATCAAATAACTAGTGTGGAACCAGGATTTGAACCTAGGTACTGTCTTTATTTATTTATTTATTTATTTATTTAAGAAAGTGGAATGAGAAACATCAATCTGTTGCTCCATTAACTATCAGGATATACTAAACCATCTAAATAAATGTCAGTAGGGAAACAGTTGAATAAAATATGTTACACCCATCTAAAGGAATTCTACATTTTAAAAAAGAAAGCTCCTTTCACTCCCCTTCCTACTTTGAGGATGGGCTGAACTTATTGAATCACTTGCAAAAATAAAGTATGGAAAAAGAAAAACAGTAACCTTACAGAGAAAAAACCTGGAAAACACTACCTTAACCAAGTGATTTAAGTTAACATCACCAGTAATATCATGCAAATACCAGACATTCCCTTACAAGACATGATGATGAGAAGGGCAACTCAACTTCGTATATTATTTCCAAAAATTCAAAGCCCCATTCTAATCATGAGGAAAACATCAGACAAACCCAACTGAGAGATATTCTATAGAGTATCTGGCCAGGACTCCTCAAAATTAATCGGAAAAGACAAGAAACTGTCAGCGGAGACTAAGAAGACATGAGAACTAATGCAATGTGTATTCTGGATAGGATCATGGAAGAAGGATTTCCACACCCCCTTCTTCACTTTCTCCACCAACTTTATTTCTGCTAAATGCACTACACACCATTTTATTCTAGCTTAACTAATCTGACCACCAATCCCCCCAAAATAACCAGCCTGTTTCCCAAATCCACATCTCACCTGGCAAAACCTAACTCTAAACTTGAAAAGCCACTCACCCACTGGTACTACCAAGCATCCTGTATATTTTGTCTATAACAGGAATAGCAAATATAGGCCATCGATACTCCTACATTCATGACAACATTGCTCAGTGATCACAGTAGCCTTTCCCACTAAATCCACATGATGCCTCCAAATACTTCTTAATGTCATGTTCCACACAACCATTATCATGTCCTGTTCCATGCAGCCACCATGATCAATAAAAGCTAACCAAGAAATAAACCCATTTGCCATATATGGTCTCAAATACATTAATCTGTTTGCCTTGGATTTCATGTATATTTATTTATACACACCCCTATTTTGATCTGAAAAGAACTTATAAGACTTATGAGAATACAAGAACCATGAAAAGCTAATACTTTAAACAATCAAAGCAAAAGAATAAAGAAAACACCAAAAATGGTGCCAAGAAAAAGGCTAAAAAAATGTACAGCGTAAACCCTATATGCCCACTCGGGTGTGCCACACATCTAGCTTTGGCTTTCTAGTAGTCATCACAAAAAGAAATACCCAATCCATAGTCCAAGAGCTAAACAGCAAAGTACTAAAAAGGAGAACTATTCTTGGTACTTAAACCAAACAGTAATTTTTGTAAATCAAAGAGAACACTAGGATGTACTAGATATACAAAACACACAACTGCCAGTTTTCAAAGGGTTGGACTGTTTCTGACAGTTTCCCTCAGGAAAGACCTATGGCATCTGACCAAAGGCCAGATGCATTCAGCTAAAGGTATGTTACAAAGAACAAACACAAGCTCAAAAAACCCACTGTGTCCTTTTACTTGGTTTCCTCCTTCATCGCCTCCCTAAGTAAAAATAAACTCTTTGAAGACAGGAACCATGTTTTCTACCTTACATTGAGCCCACCACACTATGTATTCTGCAAAAGAGTAGCCTTCAATACCAGTGAGAACTTCCATAGCACAATTCATGCTACTGATAAAAATGCCCAAACTAAACACAGGAATCCCCACTCCTACTCAACAGTCTAAAAATGGTAACTGAAGTCTCAATAGAATTTCTAAAATTCCTATACTGTTACTGAATCATAATTTAATTTGTAATGCCCCAATGGCATTTTTTTCTTGTTTTGTGTACCCCTAGCACAAGGCTTGCAAAAATGCCATATATTAATATCACCAAATCTGATCAAATAAAATGAAACCCACAGCTATAAGCACTGGCAATCCTTATCAAAGGAAAGATAATACCACTATCTTTCAACAATATAATCAATAGCTCTTTATAAACCAGCTGACAAAAGACAGGTTCATTTTTTAAGTGACTCTGCAAGTCTGCTAGTAGATAATGAATTATAATGCAGATTTTCCCTATTTCTCTCCAAGAATCTATAGTTTCAGTAAAGGCTGAACTACCAGAGAGAACAGTACTTCTCAACATACACACATATAATCAAACAAGCTTATATATCCCTTTATGACAACTACTTACCCCCTCTCTTTTACCTAGTCAAATCGGAAATGCAATGAAGACTAATAAATTATTTAAATAAAGCAGTTATAAGCAACTTAAGTATTTACAAACAAATTATTACTCTTAAGCATAGGCATTAGGACATATTAACAATCCTCTATTTGTATTTTATTAATGGAAATCATTAATAAGTAAGTAGTCTAATCCTACAATGGTTTAGTTTTTTTTCCCCTTTTCCACACAGTCACTATTTCAGTTTGCAGTGTTCTCCCCATTTGATATCCTGCATATGAAGAGGCACACTCTATCATCCCCAGGAGAAGGTAGTTGTAATGAGAAAAGAACACATGCAGGACTGGGGAGCAGTGGAGGGAGAAAATCCAATTCCTTTATATTTACCTTTGTTTCTTCATCTATTAAAATGGGATATGACAATTATCTCTACCTGATGGGATTACTGGGAGGACTAAATGAGATAGCATTTATAAACTGCCTAATAAATGCATATAAAATAGATCCTCAATAAGTATTAGCTCTCTTGCCCTTTTTTTTTTATAGGTAAGGAAATGGAAGAAGCTGAGCAGGTGACTTTCCTAGGCCAATGCCTAGTAAGTGTAATACACAGGTTAAAACTCTGACTTAGGGCCTAATGTTCTTTCCATTATACCATGCATCCTTAAAATAGCAGAACCCAACACTTCATGATCATAAATGTTAGGCACTCATTACATGCAAAGGAAAACAATTAACGATTTGAATACCTATTAAATGGCCAGGTATTACACTAACATCTTTCCTCCTAACTAGCCTAAAAAGTAAGTGTATTACTTTATTATCCCATTTTACAGAGGCAAGGCTAATAAGTGTTAATGCAAGCTTAATTCAGGTCTGTTTACTCCAGTATTTTCCCCTTACTATCCTACCTCAAAAGCATGTAGGTATTTAAAAATCATTGTCTACCAAAATTAAATTTTAAATGGCCTGGAAATGTTTTCAGATTTTTCCAATTTACTAGCAGATATCATCCCTATAGTTCCACCATCCCTTCTCCTTAAATTTGTTCTTGGCAAGCCAAAACAATTTATAACAATTATGGTGATATATATTCATATGGCATGTTACAGTTTAGTATTACATATTTCTTCATTTTTATCAGATGTAACTACTGAGGTTTTTCACATGTTGTCTCACATTTCATTTAATATTTTCAAGTTTTCTGTGAGGTAAGGATCATTACCATTTTATAAATAAGACAACAGAAGTTTGAAGCCAGAAACTTGCCTAAGGTTATACAACTAGTAAGTGTAGGACTTTGCTGGGGATCCCTCTAAGAGAAAAGCACATATACTCCTACATCCACTGATTCATTTAATCATTTGCTTTTGTCAACTAATCAGAGCTGAGAGAAGATAGGTGTGAGTGGAAGGAAACCTTCACCAAAAATGTAATACAAAATAAAATCGAAAACTCGATAGAACAATAAAAACAGGAAATATGAGAAAGGTTGTCTAGGATCTCTTTTTTCCCCCAAGGTTGTCAGGTGATTTCTAAAAGATGTTTACAAAATAGACATTTTAAACTATTCCAGAGGACAGGGAGAAAAAGGAGAATTCCCCAATTCATTCTTAACAGCTGGCTTAATCTTGACACCAAAACCAGGCAAGAATGGCAAACTAATAAGGAAACAAATATTATACTTATCTTTTCTGACTACAGACACAAAAGCCTTAATATATTTATGTGAAAACCAAAGGATATGTGTAGAATGATTCCATCTGTAAAAGAAAAACACTGTGTATACATATGTATGTATATGAGTACAGTTGGATATGTAATATATATTTGTACATATGTACACAAAAATACAAAGATATATGTTTGCAAATACAAACCCTGAGCTGTTAACAATGATTACCTGGGAGAAGAGTGGTCTTGGAGTAAAAGAAGGAAAGAGGACAAGAAGTAAATGAGAGATTTTCAGCTTTAACTCTATATATCCACGTATTATTTGAATTTTATAATTAACACACGAGGTCTATCCAGAAAAAGTCTAGCCACTGTTAATATACGGAGAGCAGTTTGTGCAACATGGATGTAACCTGGCAGCCAAGAAGAGTGGACTTGTATGTGCACACCTGAACAATGACAACTTCACTGTACCAGTCAGTGGGGATGGTGTATGCTGTTGAATGAGCATGTGTACTGTACGGCCTTTGAATTCAAAATGATTCAGCAAGAACAGTAACGAATACGCATCAAATTTTGTGTTAAGCTTGAACATTTCTCTGCAGAAAGTATCTGCATGATTCAGAAGGCTGCAGCTATGGGCAACTGGTGATTGGCAGCTTTATCATGTAATATGCCAGTTCATGCAACACATGTCATGCCATTTTTTGGCAAAACATCAAATCACGCAGGTGACTCAGCCCCATTGCAGCCTGGATCTGGTGCCCTATGGCTTCTTGCTTTTCACAAAACTAAAATCACCTTTGAAAGGAAAGAGACTTCAGACTATCAGTGAGATTTCAGGAGAATACAGAAGGGTACGTGATGGTGAATCCAAAAAAGGATTTTGCAGAGTGTTTTGAACAGTGGAAGAGACAATGGGAGAACTCAGTGGGGTACCAAGCTGCCTACTTGAAGGGAACCGAGGCATCATTGTCTTGTGTACAATGTTTCTTGTATCTTCTTCAATGAATGTCTCTATTTTTCATAGAGTGTGGCTGGATACTTTCTGGACAGACCTTGGTATATCATGTTTAACAATTAAAATATTAATAACATAGCCTAAACATCAATTTGCTGTTATCTCCTCTACCTGTTATAGTAAAAACTAATTCTTTTATCTGCTCATTGGGCATTCATTTATTTAACAAACCTCAGGATACAATGCCTATGTTTGGGCACTGAGTGTATAAATTCTTGCACCAGCAGGTACTTAGAACCTATTTTCTAAAACCCAAGATGGAACAATAGTCACTTCCTTCTGTAAGAAACAATGTTGAGTTTTAATTCATTCTAATTTTTATGATTTATTACCTTTAGGTTACATGACAGGAGTAAAAAAATGCTGTTTTCTGCCCTAGCTGGTGTAGCTCAGTGGACTGAGTGCAGGCCTGTGAACCAAAGGGTCCTGGTTCAATTCCTAGTCTAGGGCACATGTCTGGGTTTCAGGCCAGGTCCCCAGAGGGGATGTGCAAGAGGCAACCACAAATTGATGTTTCTCTCCCTTTCTCCCTCCCTTTCCTGTTCTCTAAAAATAAATAAATAAAATCTTAAAAAAAAATTTCCTGGAATTTACACTATCATTCTAAAAAAGAGTAACATAATTTGTATTGGTGTCTCTTTTGTTTGTAATTAAAAAAATGTATCTGTATTCATTCATTAAACAAAGGTTAGAGTTCCTGTTATGTGCCAGGCACTATGCTGGACAATGGACATACAAAGATTAATATGTAACACTATGGACTCTACTTACCCTCTAAGGAGTTGAGAATTTGCATATACATGATGCAGGCTAATACATAAAAACTGAAATATATACCCTAGTAATCCTTCAATTCAAAGTGAAACTGGAAAATCACCTAGTTCAAAAATAAAAGTTAATTTCAGCTTAACCTAGAAAATCTTATTAATTATTAAAAATGTGAAATTGTCCAGTTACTTTAAAATTAAAAGGAATAAGTTAGTGAGAAAATGGAGAATATGGAAGCTGTGAAGGAAGAGAAGCACAAGGTCTCAGTGAACAGTGGGTTCTAGGATTAGCTATGCCACTAAGAAGCTGTTATTAGATTTAATTGCTCTGTTTCCCCACAGGATATATGGAAATCACATCTACCTTATTAGGGTAAGAAAAAAAGAATTTATTTAAGAAAGCATAACAAAATGTGGTGAATATGAGGCAATGTGGCCACAACAACTGCTTTTTGTTGTTTGATTTTTTATTTATTTATTATGCCCTCACCTTGGCAATGATTAGCCAAGTAAACCTGCAAACACAAGTCAACTTCTGCATGCCTCATGAAATGAATATAATGTAGGAAGCAGAGTCAGAAGACCTAAGTTCACAGTCAGACTTTTACTCTTACTAACTACATAAGGTTAAAAAGAAGCAAATTAACCTCTTTGCACCTTTCCTAGCAGTAAAATAAAAATAAACGTATTTAAAGTATTCTTTCAAAGACTAAATAAGAGAATACGTGAAAATATAAACTTAGAAATCATCATAAATCAAAGACATGTTGCCAAAGAAGATACACAAATGGCCAATAAAAATATTAAAAGATGTTCAACATCATTAGGGCATTAGCGCAAAGCAAATGAAAACCACAATGAGATACCACTTCACACCCACTAGAATGACTATCATCAATATAGACAACATTTAAACAAGTGTTGGAAAAAACAGAACCCTTAGACTTTTTTGGTGGGAATATAAAATGGTGCAGCAGCTACAGAAAAGTTTGATAGTTCCTCAAGAAGTTAAACACTTACCACATGACTAAGTAATACCACTTCTAACCCAAGAGAACTGAAAACATAATGTCCACAGCAGCATTACTCATAATAGTCGAAAAAGTAGAAATGTAGCAAATCCATACAATGGAATATTAATTCAGCATAATAAGGAAGTACTGATACATGTGCAATATAATATGGAGGAATCCTGAAAATACTTTGTTACGTGAAAGACACAAAGGGACACATATTGTATGATTCTGTTTTCATGAAATGTCCAGAAAATGAAAATCTATAGAGACAGAAAATAGATTAGTGATTGCTAAATACAGGCGAGGAGGAATGGGAATGACAGTTAAAGGGTATAGGAGTGTCTTTTCTTTTCTGGATGATGAAAATGTTCTTGAATTATTGAGATGTTCTTGAGATATGTTTGCCCAACTTTGTGAATATGCTAATTGTCACCGGTGAATTGTCACTTTCAAAGAGTGGAATCTACTGTACATGAGTTATATCATAATAAAAGAAAATAATTTCAGAAATTTAAGTTTCTGGTACTTTTTGTTAATAAATATGCTACTTTTCTCAAGAGGTTGTTCCTGTTACCTGAAACAGCTATGAAAGCTCTTTGAAATTAGATGTTACACAGATAAATGGTATTTTTAGTGAACCCAAACTACTAATTATGCCAGAAAAACTTTCTATAGATCATATTAATTTGGTATAATTTTATTTCTTCAAAAGAAAAATTTTTATTAATATTAAGTGTGTTTTCAGGAAGTAAAAAGCTTCAAGGAGTCTTTACACACATAAAAAAGGTCAAAATGTAATACTGTCTGCTTTTTAAATTAGTAAACATTTAGCTTTTAGATAAGCCTGTCAAACAAAAACACAAGTAGATGAATTTTGCATCCTCTTCTCTGCCACTTCACATGTTCTGGAGTCTGCTGTCAGCCTGCTAGGTCCATCCATCCATCATCAACTCCTAATCTTATCCACCAATTAGTCCTTCCAATTATAATTTACAGGGGTTAAAATGCTTGGTAAACTCTTTAAACATCATCAATTTCATTCCTTAATGTGGGGGAATTTACAGAGTAGGCCCAATTTTTAAGGTTAAATTAAATCTAGATTGTTTGAATAAATATACAGAAAAATTATTCCTTGAATTTGGATGTACAATCTGTAAAGTTGTGTAATGCTTTTTAAGTCCTTAGGGAATGTTTACATGTCTTTGGTTGTGGGGTAAAAACAAAGTCACCAACTTCTGTCCACACAAAGTATTATGTACAAAAGCTTCCTGGTTCCCGAACAAAGAAGTATTTCATTGCTCAAAGCAAAGGGAAGATATTTTTCTTCTGTTTAGTATTGTTATACTGAAATAGCACACCAATGAAACCAGCTAGGTAAGAGCATGACGCAAGGAATGTAAACGAAGATAAAACTCTTCTTTATTCTGTATTCTTCCTTGGGGAAAGAAAAAAGTTTCTCACGCCTAAGAAAATAGAGTTTGTTAAGCCAAGGAAAACCATGTGGATTAATATTTTCCAACACAGGTGTACTTTGAGTGGCAATTATAATTTGAAGGTTTCCCACCCTATGCTAGGGTGCATGGCGGGTATACAGACAAAACGTGAAGAAAGAGGTGACCTGTCAAACAGCTGCTATCAAGTTACTCCCTCAACAGGGCTTCAGACTTCTCAGTGAGGTCTGTGCAGGAGAGGAAGATGTCAAAGCACCATGAGAACCACGGGGGCTGTCCCAGCAGCACCAAATCCAAACCGTGCATCCCAGGGTGAAGTCCCACCCGCACCCTCAAAGGCAGGCCAGACTGAGGCTCTTTTCCAGTATGAGTCTACATACCATACAAAAAATAAATGCATAACCAGAGATCCTTGCCAACCCTCTCTCCCTTCCCTTTGTGGCTCCTCCAAAGGCTTAAAGGATGTTAACATCCTGCAGGCCCGCGGAAGCCAAGCGTCACTCCGCCAGGGAGGCTTCCAGGAGGCTGGGCGCAGCCGGGGGCCTCGGGCTGGCGTCCCCCACCCACCCGGCGGGCTGGTCACCCGCCACACAAAGGAGCCGCCGCGGGCGCTGGACGCGGGGACTCGCCCCGGAGGCGTGCGACACAGCTGGTCCCCGCACGCCAGAAAATCCGGATTAACGCCTAGACCTGTTGCACTATTCGGGTCCCTTTCACCCAGTTACGAAGAAGGGCGCTCAGGAGGGGAGACGCGAGCGGCCCCGGCTTTGCGGGCCGCAGCCGTACCAGGCAGGCGGCGGGGAGGCAGGGACTGCCGCCAGGCTTCCCACCTCAGGCGCTTTGTCTGCGGCGGCGGCGGCGGCAGTGCGGGCTGCGGCAGGGGCTACACCGGCAAGGAGGGCGGCGCGGCAGGGTCGCCCCTCCCTCGGCCGCGCGGCCCGCCCGGGGGAAGAAAGCGGGGCCCGCCACCGCCGCCTCCACGCGCCCGCTCCCGCCCCCGCCGCCCGGCCGCAGGGCCTGCGTGCTCCTCCCGCCCGGGCCGCGCGGGCCACACGGCGGCCACACTCACCTAGCTGACGCTGGCGACCGGTTGCTCCGAGGCGGTGGGGAGGCCACGGGGAAGCTAACGAGACGCGGGCGGAGGGCGAGGCGGGAAAAGGAGGGCCGGAGCGGGCCCGCGCGGCGGAGGCGGAGGCGGCGGCGGGGCTCCAGTCACTCGCGGCAAATCGCGTCCGGCCCCTGCGTGCGTCAAGCGAGGGGCGGCGGCGCGGGCGGCGGGACGACCTCTGAGTACCCGCGGCCCGAGCCGCGGCCGAACGACCCCGCACGCGCCCGGGGAGCGGCTGCGCAAAGACCCCGCCCAGCTTGGGAAAGGGGCGGGGCTGGGAGTCCCTCTGGAGCTGGGGGTGGGGCAGGGACCAGGAGGGGGCGTCTGACGCACCTCGCGGACCCTGGGGTTCTTACCCAGCGCTCAGGTGGTAGCTTCCAAGCCGGCAGGCAGTGTGTGCCAGTGGAAGGAGCACTGTATCGAGGGTGAGGAAACCTAGGCCTAAAAAGAACCCGTCTACCTGATACCTAGGCATTTGTTTTATTTCCTCACCGTGAAATTTGTATGTAGGTTCGAGACTGTGGTGTGTAATTTTTCAAAATTCTAACATTGCCATTCATTCTCTTGTTTGTTGGGATTCAGGAAATGCCCAGAGATAATGGTCCCCTCTCCCCCACCGCCGCCCCCTACCCACCCCAGGCCGTGATGTGGCTGAAGGATGAGGGCCGCTGGGAGAATGTGGCGGGGAATTTGTAGTGAGGAAGGGCTGAATTCATGGCATTTCTATTTCCTTGAAGATGTTTCCACTGCACAGTCCAAAATTGCCCTCTGACAATGGCTACTTCCCCATCTCCACCAGCCTTGGCTTTTCTCTCCAAAATGTACTGACTTCGGAGTCTTCATTCTTCTAATTTTATTGTGCAAATCATTTTTATGTCATTTCCTGATTTCGCTTCAAAAGAGTCATCAACTAATACAGACTCAGGGCAGCCATGTGTTCCCAATCCCAGGCGTTCCATATTACTCACTCTGCTACTCAGTTCACCATCACCTTATTTATGGGTAAAATCTGGCCCTTCCAACAACTAGGCAACTAAATTTCTCTCTGCTGAAGTTCTCTGATTTAAAATCCCGTGGATGAATCCTTCTTCTTAATTCTGGGACTAATAATCTGATTCCACTACTTTAGCCTCTTTGCCACTCTTTAGGTCAAGCCTTTCTAATTTCACTTCTGCTTCTGTCTTATATGACTGCCAGAGGATGCTCCAAAAACACAGAGACTCCTTTAAAATTTTTCAGAGGCTCTCCACCTAGACAATCAGGATCAATTTAATTACAATAGTATACAAGGCCTTTTATGATCTGAACCCTACACCTCTTCAGCTTCAGCTCCTACTCCTACCACATGTCACACACAGATTCAACAGACTGTCTCTGTGCCTTGGTAATGTTTTCCCTTGTCTGAAATCCATCTCTCATTTAACTAGGTGAATCTCCTACTATCTTTCAAGACAATAAAGATAATGCATCATTTTCTCTTTGTAATCTTCCCTGACATACAGTCTCTTTACCACACCCACAACCTCACCCTACACATTTATGCTGAATCAAATACTCTCTTTTCTGCTTTCATAGAAACTTTTATCTATTCTCTACAATAATCATTATCACTCTTATTGCCCATTGCTTTGCCTGGTGGTCTTTTCTTACTAGACTGTGAGTTCTTTAAAAGGATTGAGATTTTTGTTTACTTCATTTTTGGCTCCCAAACAGAGCACACTGCTCAGCACTGAGAAGATTCTCTTTAAGTATTTTTTGAAGTGTTGATGCCATTATTCATTTCAACAAATACATGTTAAGCATCCCCTCAACAAGAGGGAAACACAGTACAATCCATAGTCCCTACCTTCCTTAGCCTTTCTCAGTATTCTGTTCTCCTTTACTAGGTAGCATTCTCTGCTTATCATTTTAAACCCTCTCCTACTACCACTCACATTCTTTGCTTGTTTTAATAAAGCAAGAGCATGCCAAGTAATTCATATTAGGAATTCACAAAACATCCCTGCCCTTCCTCTTTCCATACCCTCTAATTCCACACTCTATTACCCAGTTATTAGATAAGGGTAACTGCTGCAACAGAAAAAAAACATTAGATTGTAAATGGAGAGAACAAAGTTAGAGTGTTTTACCTTCTAATAACTACAGAATGCACATAACTCAATCAACTTAAATTCACTAGACCACTTCTGGAGGTCCTTTGGCTTTATGATTAGCATTCATTTTTAATATTTTGATTAATAAGGTATATACATAAATTGGGGGACTACCAGATCTTGGCAAAACAGTTGTTAAGCATATGCTTAATCTCCAAATGATAGGGAATCACTCACTACTTCACAATAGTTTTCATCTATGAACAGTCCTGTTCATTGCTTCACTGAACTGAAATGTGTCTCACTATAAATTGGGTAGGTAGCTATGGTACTGGTAGAAAAACCACTGGATTTAAACTCAAAGTGGTGTGGTTTATAACTTCTAGCTGTGTGATCATGGACAAGTGCAAAACATCTCCAAGTATGAGTTTGCTCAACTCTAAAAGGGAAAAATTGTTTTTTTAGTCTCTATGTCATTTAATTCTGCTCTGATCTTGATTATTACCTTCCTTTTACCCACTCTGGGCTTTGTTATTATCATTTCTCTAGTTCTTTTAGATGTAGGGTTATGTTACTTATTTGAGATTTTTCTGTCTTCTTTAGGTAGGCCTGTATTGCTATGAACTTCCCTCTCAGGACTGCCTTTGCTGTGTTCCATAGGTTTTGGGTTGTTGTATGTTCATTTTCATTTGTTTCCAGGTACTTTTTTTTTCCTTCCTTGATCTCATTATTAACTCCTTCATTATTTAATAACATGTTATTCAGTTTCCATGCATTTGAATGTTTTTGAGTTTTTGCCTTGAAGTTGGTTGCTAGTTTCTAGCCATCGTGATCCAAGAAAATGCTTGATATGATTTCAGTTTTCTTGAACTTCTTGAGGCTTGTTTTGTATCCTACTATGTGGTCTAACTTTGAAATTTATTCATGTGTTTTGAAAAGAATATATATTTTGCTTCTTTGGGGCGAAATGCTCTGTAAATATCAGTTAAGTCTATTTGATCTAGGGTGTTATTCAATGCCACAATATCCTTGTTGATTTTTTGTTTGGACAAACTATCCATTGTTGACAGTGGAGTTTTAAAATCCCCTATGATAAGATAATTCAAAAGATCAATAAGTCCAGGAGCTGGTTCTTTGAGAAGATAAACAAAATTGTCAAATTGTTAATCAGACTCGTCAAGAAAAAAGAGAGGACCCTCTCTTTTTTAATAAATAAAATCAGAAACAAGAGAGGAAAAGTAACAACCCATACCACAAAAATACAAAGAATTGTAAAGCATTACTATGGACAACTATATGCTAAGAAATTGGACAACCTGGGTGAAACTGATAAATTTCTAGAAATATACAATCTTCCAAAACTGAATCAAGAAGAAGCAGCAAGCCTGCATAGACAAATTAACAACTAGCAAAATCAAAGAAGTAATCAAAAAACTCCCAGCACACAAAAGCCCTGGACCAGATGGCTTTGCAGGCGAATTTTACCAAACACTCAAAGAAGAACTAACTCCTATCCTTCTCAAACTATTCCAAAAAATTCAAGAAGAGGGAAGACTCCTAAACTCTTTTCATGAGGTCAGTAAAATCAGGTAAAGATGCAACAAAGAAAGAAAATTACAGGCCAATAACTCTGATGAACATAGGTGCTAAACTCTTCATCAAAATATTGGCAATATGGATCCAACAATACATTAAAAAAATTATACACAATGACCAAATGGGATTTATTCTAGGGATACAGGAATGGTACAATATGTGCAAATCAATTAACATAATACATACCACATAAACAAAATGAAGGACATGGTCATATCAATAGATGCTGAAAAAGCACTTGCTAAAATCCAGCACCCATTTATGATAAAAACACTCAGCAAAGTGGGAGTAGAGAGAGCACATCTCAACATAATAAAGCCCACATATGAGAAACCTATTGCCAATATCATACTCAATGGGCAAAAACTAAAAGCATTTCCCTTAAGATCAGGAACAAGGCAAGGGTGTCCACTTTCACCCCTCTTATTCAACATAGTACTGGAAGTTCTAGCCACAGCAATCAGACAAGAAAAAGAAATAAAAACCATCCAGCCCTGGCTGGTGTGGCTCAATGGATTGAGCATTGGACTGTGAAGCAAAGGGTTACCAGTTTGATTCCCAGTCGGGGCACATGCCTGAGTTTCTGGCCAAGTCCACTGTAGGAGACGTGCAAGAAGCAACCAAACATTGATGTTTCTCTTCCTCTCTTTCTCTCTCTCTTCCCCTATCTCTCAAATAAATAAATAAATAAATAAAATCTTTTAAAAATGAAATAAAAGCCATCCAAATTGGAAAGGAGGAGGTAAAACTCTCATATTTGCAGATAATGTGATAGTGTACATAGAAAAATCCTATAGTCTCCTCCAAAACCTACTCAGCCTAATAAGTGAATTCAGCAAAGTAGCAGGATACAATATCAATATTCACAAATCAGTGGCATTTAGTACACCAACAATGAACTATCAGAAGGAGAAACTAGGAAAAAATCCCATTTAGTGTAGCAAAAAGAAAAATAAAGTACCTAGGAAGAAACTTAACCAAGGAAGTAAAAGGCCTACACTTGAAAAACTATAGAACAATGGAGAAAGAAATTGGGGAAGATATAAATAAATGGAAGCATATGCCATGTTCATGGATCGGAATAATTACCATCATTAAAATGCCCATACTACCCAAAGCAATCTATAGACTTAACACAATTCCTATTAAAATACCAATAGCATATTTCACTGATATAAAACAAATGCTCTAAAAAATTATATGGAACCCAAAAAAGACCATGAATAGCCTCAGCAATCTTGAGAAAGAAGAATAAAGTGGGGGGGATAACAATACCAGATATAAAACTATATTACAAGGCCACTGTAATCAAAACAGTCTGGTACTGGCATAGGACAGACACATAGATCAATGGAACAGAATAGAGAGCCCAGAAATAAACCCATGTCTCTATGGTCAATAACTATTTGATGAAGGGGGCATGAGTTTACAATGGAGTAAAAAGTCTCTTCAATAAATGATATTGGAAGAATTGGACTGGTGCATGCAAGAAAATGAAACTAGACCACCAACTTATACCATACACCAGAAGAAACTCAAAATGGATTAAAAAAAAAAAACTATAAGGTGAGATACCATAAAAGTCCTAGCAGAAAACATAGGCAATAAAATTTCAGATAGCTCACATAGCAATATTTTTGCTGGGCATACCTCCTAGGGCAAGGGAAATAAAGGAAAAAATAAACAAATGAGACTATAACAAATTTAAAAACTTCTGCATGGATAAAGAAACCATCATCAAAATGAAGAGGGAACTGACCAAATGGGAGAACATATTTGCCAATGATACATCAGACATGGGTTTAATCTCCAAAATATGAAGAGCTCATATGACTCAACACCAGGAAGACAAACAATCCAATTCAAAAAATGGGTAAAATACCTTAATAGACACTTCTCCAAAAAGAACATACAGAGGGTCCATAGATATATGAAAAGATGTTCAACATTACTAGCCATCAGAGAAATGCGAATTACAACCACAATGAGATATCACCTCACTCCTGTCAGAATGGCCACCATTAATAAATTAATAAACAATAAATGCTGGCAAGGTTGTGGAAAAATGGGAATCCTAGTACCACTGTTGGTGGGAATTCAGACAGACTGATACAGTCACTGTGGAAAACCATAGAATTTCCTCAAAAAATTAAAAATGGAACTGCCTTTTGAACCAATGATTCCACTGCTGGGAATTATACCCTAAGAATCCTGGAACACCAATTCAAAAGAACCTATGCACCTCAATATTCATAACAGTGCTATTTACAATAGCCAAGTGCTGGAAACAGCCTAAGTGCCCATTGGTAAGTGAGTGGATAAAAAAACTATGGTACATTTACACAATGGAATACTATGAAGCAGAAAGAAGGAAAGAAGGAGCTCCTACCCTTTGTGGCAGCATGGATGGAACAGGAGAATATTATGCTAAGTGAAATAAGACAGTGGGTGAAAGACAAATAGCATTTGATCTCACTTATTAGAAGATTCTAATGAACAAAATAAACTAATGAGCAAAACAGAACCAGAGACATGAAAACATGAAACAAACTGACAGTGCCCAAAGGGGAGAAAGGAGGGGTTAGGGTTAGGTAACGGTGGAAATAAGGGGTAGGGACTACTCAGAGAACATGTATGAATGACCCATGGACACGGACGATGGTATGGGGATTGACTGGGAGCGAGGGCGGGGGGATTTGTCAGAGGAAGGCAAAGAGGGAAAAATTGGGACAACTGTAAAAGAGTAACAATAAAAAAAGAGAAAAAATAAAGGGGGAAATAATAATAACAGGAATTTAAATCATTATTATAAATATGAGTACAGCCCTGGCTGGTGTAGCTCAGTGGATTGAGCGTGGGCTGCGAACCAGGCATCGCAGGTTCGATTCCCAGTCAGGGCACATGCCTAGGTTGCAGACCATGTCTCCCAGCAACCGCACACTGATGTCTCTTTCTCTCTCTCTCTCTCTCTCTCTCTCTCCCTCCCTCCCTCCCTCCCTTCCCTCTCTAAAAATAAATAAATAAAATCTTTAAAAATAAATAAATAAATATGAGTACAATATATACTAAGGTGACCAGTGAATCTGAAGCTAGCACTAATATGTATTGAGTACAGAACAGGCCAATTCCCCTCTGTACATAACCCTGAAACATTTGAGGTTAGCAATCATAGCATGTACCCTCTGAAACCACCCTTCACTTAAATACCCCATTTATTTCTTCCACTCTCATCTAACCCTAATGCCTCTTCAAATCTGGCATCGAGAACTGACTCCAATATTCCAGGCAGAAAGAGACGGGTAGAGAAATATAGTTCTCTACATTCTTAGAATGATATTTCAAAATTCAGTTTGGTTAATATTTTTACCCCATGCTATTTATAAACTTTATGTTTTGGCCAACTAAAAACAAACAAAAATACCTCCCCCACAAATATTATTTAAGTCTCTAACATGCATACAGCTATAAAACCCTATCTTCTCCAATTTGTATTTGTGCAATTTGTTTTTGGAGATTGAGTGCAGATCTCTGCATTTATCTTCTTAAATACTATTTTGAAAATTATGTCCTAGGAGCCCCTGCCAAATAGAAATCAATGAAATCAGAATAACATTTAAAAAACATTCAGGGTGGAGGAAAGAATCCCAAAAGTGTTTCAAGCAACAAGTTTCTAAATTTCTAATTACTCCCCTACAGCTTCTCTTAGGCTCTTTATTAAATGCCACATTTAAATATTATCTAAAATTACATAACTTCTCACACTCATCTTATTTTTATAACAAGTTAATATTTGAAAACACTTTTTATGTGCATGTGTTTTTCATACATTGTTTCCTGGAACTTCTGAAGAACTCACTGAGCTAAGACAAACTGGTATAATTCCATTTTCCTGAAACTCAGGAGGGTTAGGTAATTTACTGAACTCTCACTTTATTTCAAAACCAGCTTTTTGGAGAAACTGCTTTCATACAGCCCCTGATGAAGGGATGGCCCTCTTTTGTGCTGTGTAATCCCAGAATCACTGCTGATAACTCTGGAAGGGCACCTGACCTATAAATAGCCAAGTCATACCCATTCAGAAATAACCTGGGAAAAAACTCAATCCCAAAACACTGGTCCAATCAGACAATCCACTGGGAAGCTGAGTCCAAAAGGAGGCACAGAGGATGGTGGCCCTGGGTGAGAAGGGCCCCAGGCATCACCAAAGAGCAGGTGCTAATATTAGCCAATGACTAAGCAGAAAACATCCATTCACACATCCATTTACTCATTCATTCGGCAAATATTTATTAAACATCTTCTCTGGTTTAGTGCTGGGATACAGCATAGACAAAATATGCAAAAATTCTGCTTCATGGATCTTGCATTCTGATAGATGAGACAGTCAATAAACAATAAATAAGTCAAACAGTATATTAGAAGGTGATAAGTAGTGGATAAATATAATGCAGGAAGGGGGACTGGAAAGTGCCAAGGGAATGGAGAACAATTTTTAATAAGAAGAACGTGGAAGTTCTCAGTGAGAAGGTGACACTTGAGCTAAGCCTTTAAGGAGATGAGGCAGTGAGTCTGTGGTCAAAAAAAGACTTACATAGTAGAACCCGAGGGAGCCAAATGGTAGTGGGCTAGTCATGAAGCAGACACCAAAAGAATGGCAAAGTCAGACAATGTCTAGAGCAGGGTATTCGAAATCTAGCTGGGAGCTTTTTAGAAACAAAATGATCCCGGTAGTTCCCCAAATGTACTACACAAGAATCCTTGACAGTGGGGCCTCATAATCTACATTTTTAAAACATTCCCCAGGTGATTGGGATGTTCCAGCAGGATGGGAACCCCTGATCTAAAGGAAAGATCCACAAATTCCTCCTGATGCCTTGGGTTCTGAACATCCAAACTGAATCTGCATCCCTTTCTTCCCAGGAGGCTCGGTTGTTCAACTTTTCTGTTATTCTTGGGAAGATTGATATCATATCTGAGATTTCAGTTTTTCTAATTTGCACATGTATTCTTTATAAACTGAAAGAACATGAACCAAACCCCAATACCCTATTCCCTGAGGTCGCATGTTTGAGTTTCTGTAACTTGCAACCAAAGTTCTCTAACCTAGCACACTGACAAGGCTATGAGATGGTGGTGCCAGGACTGCAGCACTGGGCCAGTGTTCTGCATTCTGCACTTCTTGCCTTTAGGGGCAAAACAAAAATGAAAATCTGTGGTTCTTTTTTCAGCCTTTCAAAGTCAATTTCTGAAAAATTGTCCAAGTATTGCATTTTAAAATCTAAAGGTGTGTAACATTGATTTCATAATGTATACTTAGCACATAATTGGCTTAGGAAAAATATCTAATAACTTTATTTAAAAATTACTTTGGGCACTCAGTTTATTACTTTTTACATTTGTCATTTTAATTCCAAACTCAAAATTTTTCTCTTTCAATGAGGCAGTTAAAAACATCTAATATTTTTTAAAATATACCTTCATGGTCCTGAAATTATATAAATAACACTTCTAAGGGGTTTTGTTTGTTTGTTTGATTGTTTGAGATTTGGAGGGAGTTTTTTGGCCACCTGTTAGTTCAACATCTAGGCCAATGTATTTGGAGAACTTTATACAACAGAACTTTTTCCGAGGCCAACATAGTTCGCATTCACTTGTGTCAGATGATTTATGTTTTTGTTTTAGTCTTCTCCCCCTCCCCCCATCACACATTCACAAAATGTTTTTAGTAAACAGGACAAAGGACAGAGTAAAAAGTTATGCTTAATTTTTTTTTAAACCAGCAAGAACTTTTTCTGATAAAACTAACTTCTTTTTCTAGTTGTGGAATCATAGGCTTTTAAAGCTGGAAGATACCATATCTATGCAGAGAAATCAAGCAACATACCCAACTCTAGAGTCAGTTAACAAAACATCAAAGACAAGAATCTAGGCCTTCTGGCTACTAGTTGATACAAGTTGAAAGTATTTGAATATTTGCAGTGTCATCAGTAGGTGTACAAATAGATGTGTTGCATAATTTAGGCATAATACAAATTTATCTCTTAAACATCGGTAGTGCTTTTGCCCTGACTGCTGTGACTCAGTGGATTGAGTGTCCTGCAAACCAAAGAGCTTTTGGTTCAATTCCCAGTCAGGGCACATTCCTGGTTTGCAGGCCAGGTCCCCAGTAGTGGGCATGCATGAAGCAACCACACATTGATGTTTCTCTCTCTCTTTCTCCCTCCCTTCCCCTCTCTCTAAAAATAAATAAATACAATTTTTTAAAAAAATCAATAGTGCTTTCAAAGTATTCTGAATAATAGAAAATGAAACAAAATTTCAGACTAAGGAAAAGTTCCTAATTTCAGCATTCATTTGCTGTCACTCTTAATTAATATAAGCTTGGTAACAGAGTTTAACAGAGGCCAAGTTAAAAGCAAATTGTCTAGGCAAATTGTTTTAATGGGTCTGGCAATATACAATACATTACATAATAGAGTATAGTAAACTGGCTATGCCAATTTTTTATAGTTTTCTCCAATAAATTTTATTCCAGAAAGTACCATTAAATGTCAATACAATATATGTTCAAACAGGTGTTGTTGAGTCAGAACTCTTTGGTTGCGAGTGCCAAAGCCAATTTGAACTGGATTGAGGTAAAGGGATAATGGATTTTCTGGAACAATGCTGTGGATTTTGGGGAACAATACTGAAGTAGCTCAACAGCACTGAAGGAAGAACTGCATTTCTGGGGACTCGAGAGACTCAAATAGAGTCAGCATCTTTCTCAGTCCCTTCTTGAAAGCCTGTTCCTCTCTGGTTCGTCTTCACTCTGTCCAACAGCAGCAAACCAGTCTGCTTCACTACAAAGGAGATGAGTCCCAGGTAGCACTGGCTGTACTTCCTCCAGCTTATGGATAGCTCCGGTAGAAAAACATCAGGGGTCACATGAATGTTCGAATACTGGTGCAAGTAGAACAAGACGGGCCCGGAGTGGGGGGGGAATGGGGGGATGGGCATCATAACTGGAGGGTTCCATCGTGGAAAGAAGTCTGCTCTGAAGGATTAGGTGAATTGTTAGGAAAAGGTGGAAAAGGCTCATCAGGCTGACAAATGCAATCAATATTCACTGCAAGATATGGGTAAGATATGTTTAGAAAACTAAATCGCACACTAAAAGGCAGTTTTTGTGAAATATTTTTTACCCACTCAAATATTAAAATTATAATGTAAATTATTTCTAGTCTCAATTTACATTAAAACCCTACACACAAGCGTTTTTTTCCCTTTGGTGTGTTGATGCTCTTTTAAAACCCTAGCCTAGAAAAATCTTTCAATTTATTCATGATTATGGTGGAAAAATATAATTTTGCTTGATCAGAGCATTTTTACTTATTATTTCCATTATGGGTTTTAAAATTTTAGATCTAAAAATATGTTATTCAAAGCTCAAGAGGCAAAAGCACTTGATTGTCAAATTCAACCTGCATAGTGAAATATTCAGGTCTCATTTAGAAAGTATTAGTTATGGGGAAAGTTCTTTAGTTTCTGTTGCATGGTGTTTTAATATAGGGCTAGTTCCTAGTTATTAGTAAGACAGAAAAGAATGTGAAAAACAAGCTTTGTCCAAGTCACAAGGTTGACTTTTGTTTTTCTAATGTGTTCCAGTCGTAGCCTGAATACAAAGGTCAAGAACATTTACCTCAGTAATTAAGCGATGTGCTCCGCTTAAGACTTAAAATCTGAGTCCAGAGACTAAAATGTTCCCTATTAGCTTCCCTTCTCTCGTGGTCAGAAATGGCTCTCTTGTTCATCTACATTTAAAAACAAGAATCTGTGTTCTTAAACAAAATAGGGACAAACCACATTTAAAAATAATCCCTGCCATTGCCAGGGTCCTTCCACTCTGTCACTCTCTCCAGCTGCTGAGAGAGGTGTGTGAAACTCAGCTGTGACTTCAGCAGCTGAACAGCGGGCAGCTCAGGAGAAATCCCATTGCGTGAAGTCGGAGAGGCACTAGCAACACAAAAGCAAAGAATTGATTTGGTTGTGGGATAAAGTAAAAAAAGGAGGAAAGAATTGCCTTTTGTATTAGTCCAACTTTTCCTCTCCTTCTGAATAAAACATTATTATGTAACAAAGAGCCTTTAAACAATTTCTTCCTTATTTCAGTTGGAGATTTGACAAACACAGATTGTGTCATCCTGGGTTAGAGCCACTTCTCAGGGTGTGGAGTTACTTGATTCCGGCCTGGTGGATCAGTGTACTCAAAACATGTGACACGAACTAGGTCCATGCCTCGCTGATATTATCTTAGATTTGGAGAAAGAAAGGAATGAAAACCGTGTTTTTCTTTGGGGACTTAAAGAAAGGGAACCATGGGGTAGGCCCTGACTGACAATTTTATTCCAAAAATCTTAAGTTTTTGTATAAAAATTATGCAAATAAACCAAGAAACATATTCTATCACCATTCCTAAAAATGAGAAAAGTGATATCCTAGACTTCTCCATTTAGATGATGACAGCAAATTTGGAACAAGAGGTGTTGTCCCACTGACCCTTTTGAGAAATAATTGTGTCTCTACTGAAACTGTGCTCAGAGTCTTCAGTGTTCTAGAACAGTGTTTGGAGATTCTGCGTTTCTGGTTGTATCCAGGAAAATGTGTTATTTTCATGTCATATAACCAACTTTTAAACATTTTACTTGGAAAAAAAGTGAGAGTGAACACCAACATGGGAAAGGATGTTCAATGATTTGTTTATTTGTTCATGCAGCCAAAAAAGTAGTGCTAGCTCTGCTTCAGAGACCTAGATGGTGATGAGGACATTGTGAGTTTGCTTTCTGTCTCACTGGGAGACAGGAACCCAACCAAACATTCAATGGAACATGGAACATACTACTAGATTTGTCATTAAATTCTACACAAAATGCTATTGAGACCCAGAGAAGAGTCACTGTCAGTGTGTCTAATGAAGGCTTCCTGGAGGCATTGCCATTTGAACTGAGTCTAGAAGAAACAGTCAAAATTGTCTAAGTGAGGAAAAGGGAGAAAAATTGTAAGGAAGAGTATAGTCAGTGGCTGACAGGCACTAGAAAACATGCCACTTGGAGAAGAATTTTGAGTGTTCTTGCTGTGGGTACATGAGTATAGAGGGGATCAGTTAAGGGAGAATCCAAATGAGAAGAACTTGTGGCCAGGGGTGGAAATTTCAACAGCCTGCAGAGGCAAGACAGCTAATGAAGATTAGTGAAACTGAACAGGTCTAGGTGCAAATGCATTCTTGGTGAGGAGGATACAAAACTCTAAAAATATTGCACCAAATTATGCTTATCTCCTGAATGTGAGAGATTGCCTGTTTCCCCACACCCTTCCCAAGAATGGGTATTTACAGTAATATTTTCCATTCATTAAACAAATATGTGTTGAGTGCCTTCTGTAAGGTGTTTGTATTTGGAATCGAGGATACAGCAGTGAATACAAGAATTCCTCCTTTTGTGGAACTTGCATTCTAGTGAGGGAGACAAACTAGGTAAAGAAGGAAAATGTCAAGTTGTCAGATAAATGCTATGGAGAAAAATAAAGGAGGAACAATCAACAGGAGGAGACAGGTTGGATATTAGAGAGAGTAATCAGGAAGGCCTCACCAAGAAGGTAACCACTGTGCAAATGTTGGTGGATGTGAAAGAGGGAGCAATGCAGACATCTGTGGAAAGAGCATTTCAAGCAGAGCAAGCAACAAATCAAAGGCCCTGAGGTGAGGTCTTACCTGTCAGGGCAGGGGAGTTAAGGAGAAGGGGGTAAGGGGAAAATAAATTGTGTAGAGTCTTTTAGGGAATTGTGAAGACTCAGGCTCTTAGTTTGAGCAAACTGAAGTGGTTTGGGGCAGAGGAGTGATAGGTAGGGTTTTATTTTTAAAGATTCACTGTGACTGCTGTGTATTGAACTGAATGCCTGGTGGGCGAGACATCGAAGGTGGAAGCACAGAGACCAGCTGAGAAGTGAGAGCCTCTCAGGACAGACATGATGGTGGCTTGGACCAGCATGGGGGCAGTAGGAGTGGTAGGAAGTGTTTAGATTTTGACTGGATGTTAGAGATAGAGCACCAGGATTTCCTGATAGATTAGATGTGGGATTCAGGAAAAAGGAGGAATGCAGGGATAATTCTGGGGGTTTTGGTCTGAGCTATTATAACAATAACATTCCATTTACTATGGAGAAAATTGTGGGGAAGAGGAATTTGGAGTGGAAAAAGAGGGGAGGGGGCTTAATTTGAGATTCTTATCAGACAACAAGCATGCATTCAAAATATGCAGCTGGACATGTAAGTCTGGAGTTAAAGAGAGAGATCTCAATGAAAAATGTACATTGGGAATTTGTTGGTGTATCAGTGTATAGGTAACATTAAAACCATGAGATTAATGGGATAGCAGGCATAAAGAAGACATCTGAAGACTTAGCTCTGGAGTGCTCCATCATTTAGAGACTGGAAAGATGAGGAGAGATCAACCAAGGAGACTTAGAAGAAACTGGCAGTGAGTTTGGAGAAAAACCAGGAGTATGTGTTACCCTGGAACTCAAGTAGAGTTTCAAAAAGCAGGGAGTGATCCACTCTGTCAAATGCTACTAATAGGATGAGTTTATCAGTCAGGGCTCCTGGAGAAACAGAACCAGTAGTGTGTGAGGGGGTGTGTGTGCATGTATATGTAGAAAGAGAGAGAGATTTATTTTAGGAAATTAGCTTTTTAAGGGCCTGGCAAACCCCGAATCAGCAGGATGAGCCAACAGGCTGAAGACCCAATGACTAACGCTACAGTCCAAGTCCCAAGGACTTCTGCTGTATAATTCTTTCATATTGGAGGAAATGTCAGTCTTTTGTTCTATTCATGTCTTCAACTGAATAGATGAGGCCCACCTACATTTTGGAGGGCAATCTGCTTTATTCAGAATCCACCAATTTATATGTAAATCTTATCTGAAAAGACTCCCATCCCACAGAAATATTCAGAAAAATGTTGGATCAAATGTTGAGCCCTGTGGTTCAGCCAAGTTGACTCAGAAAAGTGATTGTCAGAGAAAGTAAGATGAGCCGAGAAGTGGCCATTGAGCAACACAGAGGTTATTGGTGACTTTAGGAAACACAGTTGTGATGGAATGGTGGGAAAAGAAAACTTGATTGGAAGGGGTCTGTGGGAAAGTACCCAGGAGGAGGGCCTCTTCTGCTACATACCAAAAATGTCATGTACTTCTGGGTTCACAGAACATGAGGGAAAGGAAACATGTCTCCATGAACCACCAGGGCAGACTCACCCAACGCTGGTTGCCAGCACCCAGAGAAGGAGCCTAGGGCAAGATGGGGAACGCAAGGAGAGCAGCTCTCTCATGAAGCCGGAGACCTGAAAGGGCTTACTGTCATCCCGGGTCCCTGGTGAGACATGCGGCTACACCTGCAGGAGGGGCCTTGGAGAATGATATCCTCAATTTAAGTCCTCAAGATTCCCACAGATTAATATCAATAAAATGTGATTTCATAATCAATGGGTATGAGAAATACATAAGCAAACACATTCATGAGAGTACTGGAAACAATGAATGTCAAATCTAGTCCCCTAGGGGTTTCAAATATTGGAGTTATCAGTCAAAGAATATGAAAAATGATTATGAAATTTTCAAAGAAATATATGATAAAATAAAAGATAAATAAGTAGCAAGAGGTTCTTCTGTAAGACCAGGCACATTTGAAAACAAAGTAAATAAAGCTCTCAGAAATTAAAAAAAAAGAATTGTTAAAAAATATTTGATTGGTTAGAACACATATCAGGCATAGCTGAATAAAAATATTGATAAAGTAAAGCCAGATGTGAGAAATGATACAGAATGCAGTACAGAAGATAAGCACATGGCAAATATGAAAGATTAAAGATATGGAAATAGTCATGCGAGGTTACTAAGAAGAGAGAAAGAGAAAGCCTATGTTCCACATGCTTAGCACCAAGTAGGTGAGCAGAAGATAAAGTCCATAGAGTTCAGACACCACGACCCTGAGCCTTACTGGGTGCCACAAAATCTTAGATAGATGTAATTAATATTTTCCCTTTGGGGGAGGCAAGGATGGGCATTAGGAACATTGCAGAGCCACCAGAAGTTCCTCATCCTACTATTACCAGTAACAACTATGATGCATAAACAGTGGACCCACTTAAAATATGCCTGTTTTAATATGGGACTAAAATCTTCCTGTGAAACTAATCTTGCCATGTGACATCATAATTGTTGTGGGTGGTTTCTTATTCTGTGCCTACACACATACTTAAGGTTCTATTTATTTATAAAAATAAAAATTTAAACAACTCTTTCAAGCTATTATCTTCTCTTTCTCCTTCAATTCAATGACAAATTTCTTGGAAAAAAATCATCTACACTTGAAATGATTATCTGTTCACCATTCATTCACTACTTGCTGCCCCCCCACCCCAGTTAATCAACTGGAACAGCTCTTTCAAAGTTAACAAAGACTACTTATTATATGTAATGAACTTCTTTTCTCTCTTTGCTTTTTTTTATATCACTTGATACTGTTATATTCCCTTCTTCTTTTAATCAAGAAACATTTATTAAGTTTTTACTGGTCTTTAAACTATGGTCTGAGGTTAAAAACATAAGAGAGTTCTCTGACATCAAGTGATTTATTTACAACCTACTTATCAAGTAAGACATATGCACAACTAAGTGAAATAAAACACTAAAAGAAAAAGTGGAACCATAAATGAGGGAGTGTTCACTTCTACCTAGTGGAGAAGGAAAAGCTTTACACTTGAGCTCTCTTGAAAGAGTATTGTTGACCAGGCAGATGGGCACAGATTACAGTATCATTCCAGGCAGAGGATGCAGGTGAGCAAAGGTACAGTGACATAAAGCATCCAGGCATGTTCAGGGCACTACAAACAGCTCAGTATACATTGGAACATAAGAACCAAGATGTACTTTAGGGCCAGAATGAAAGACAATGCAAAGTCATGGAAGGCTTTAGAGCCGTTCAGAGGAGTTTGGATTTTATTTTAAGGTACTAAACAAGGTGCTAAAGGGATTCTCCTTTTTTCTCCTTCTCCTTACTATAGTTGTAATTTAGAAATAACACTTCTGCAAGAAGATGGAGGCTGACTTGGAAGGCTATTCAGCTGAAGAAAGGAGACTACTTAGGCAACTTTTAAGTTTTGAGTGAGCGAGTGTGCAGGCAGGGGTGAGAGATGGCGAATGGAGTGGATAAGTGTCCCCTTAGGAGAGAGGAGTAGGGTGGGGAAAGATGTTCTCAGAGATGAGGAATGTGCTCTGGATGGGCATCCCACATGTGTCTACTTGAATTGATAACCGTGTATTTCTTTTTGGCCTTCTTCTTTTTGTTGTTTTTATATATATCACTTTTCTCATTATAAAACATATCTTTTCATTGCAGATGATTTGGAACATTTTAAAAAGCAAGAAAAACCCTGTCTGTGATTTTATAATATAAATTTACAGAAAATTTTAAAAGTGTGAGCTATGCATCAGAATACAAAATTGATATTTAGAAATCAGTTGCATTTTTATACACCAATAATGAACTATCAAAAACAGAAGTTAATAAAACAACACCATTTAAAATTTCACCAAAAAATACCTAGGAATAAATTTAACCATAGAAATAAAAGACCTACACTAGGAAAATTATAAGATACTAAAGAAAGAAATTGAAAAAGATACAAATAGAAGCATATATAGTGCACACAGATAGGAAGAATTACCATAGTTAAAATGTTCATACTACCAAAAGCAATCTATAGATTCAATGCAATCCATATCAAAATATCAATGGCATTTTTCACAGAACTAGATCATATAATCCTAAAATTTATATGAAACCACAAAAGACCCCAAATATTCACAACAATACTGAGAAAGAACAAAGTTGGAAGTATCACAATACCTGATCTAAAACTATACTACAAGGCCATAGTAATCAAAACAGTATGGTACTGGCATAAAATATACATAGATCAACGAAACAGAATAGAAAGCCCAGAAATAAACTCACACTTATATGATCAATTAATGTATGACAAAAGAGGAGAGAATATGCAATGGGGTAAAGATAATCTATTTAATAAATGGTGGTGGTAAAACTGGACAGATACATGCAAAAAAATTGAAACAAGACCACATTCTTCTACCACATACAAGAATAAACTCAAAATGGACTAAAGAATTAAATGTTAGACTTGAAACCATAAAATGTTAGACTTGAAACCATAAAGAGTGTATTATGCTAAAAGAAAACATACGCAGTAAACTGTCTGACATTGCTTTTAGAAATATTTTTGTTTATGTGTCTCCTCAGGCAAGGGGAAAAAAAGAAAAAATAAACAGATGGGACTACATCAAATTAAAAAATATTTGCACAGCAAAGGAAACCATCAACAAAACTAAAAGACAACCTACTGAATGGGAGATTTTTGCCAAGGATATATTCGATAAAGGGTTAATATCCAAAATTCATAAAGATTTATACAACTTAATACCAAAAAAATCCAATTAAAAAATGAGCAGAGGTTCTGAATAGATACTTCTCCAAATAGGACATATAGATGGTCACTAGACATATGAAAAAGAGTTCAATATCACTAATCATCAGAGAAATGCAAATTAAAACCACAATGAGATATCACCATACACTTGTCATAATGGCCATCATTAATAAATGAATGAACAACAAGTGTTGCTGAGGATGTAAAGGAAAGGGAACCTTCATGCACTGTTGGTGGGATTGCAAATGGGTCAGCCCCATGCAATGGAAAATAGTATGGAGGTTCCTCAGAAAATTAAAAATAGAATTACACTATGAACCAGCATTTTATTTCTGGGTATCTATCTGAAGAAATCTAAAACAGTGTTCACTGCAGCGTTATTTACAATAGCCAAGATATGGAAGCAACCTGAGTACCCATCAATACACACTGGATAAAGAAGAAATGGTACATATACAGGGGTGGGCAAAAGTAGGTTTATAGTTGTGAATAAATTATCATTTATTAATTATTGTATTATTTTCCATACAAACAACTGTAAACCTACTTCTGCCCACCCCTGTACACAGTGGAATATACTTGGCCATAAAAAATAAAAAAGAAACCTTGCCATT